>OX637560.1:4214906-4436998 GCA_951800025.1 Oligia strigilis | reverse complement strand
TGCGGCAAGACTACAGCGTAGCCTAGACTGTGCCAAGACTCTACAGCGTAGCCGAGACTGTGCCACGACTCTACAGCGTAGCCTACACTGTGCCACGACTACAGCGTAGCCTACACTGTGCCAAGACTCTACAGCGTAGTTTACACTGTTCTACGACTCAACAGCGAAACCTACACTATGCCACAACTCTACAGCGTGGCCTACGCCCTACACTGTACCACGACTCTACAGCGTAGTCTCTTTATACCAGAAGACATACTAAAATCACATACCCTTAATTCCTCCACAAGGGTTGTGGGCACAGCGCTACCTCCAAGGCTTATTACCTCAAAGCAGGACAAATCACAGTTTTTTATCTTAGCTGCCTTTACCAACGATGTCATCATGGTTGGACTGAGTGCCATAAAGGTTGGCTGGAAAAAAGAAGTAATTTGGTTACGTGGCAAATACTCGTGTTCCTTTATTATGTTCCTGCATGAAAGAAGGAAAGCACCCCAGTAGTAACGGCCGCAACTTACGAGTTATAGGTTCGAAACCAGACAGGCGCTGCACCGCACCGTTTTGAGAGCAGAGACAGGTGCTTTACTAAAATAATTCACCACGCGCGCCTCAAAGAGATGTCAGCATCAGAGAAGGGGCTCATGAGGGCCGAAGCCTGCCGGGTTAGCGGGATTGTCCGAAAGGGTTACCGCTGGCCCGGAACATAAAGGGCTAAGGAAGAAACACTGGTGGGTTTTAGTCAGTAAGAGTGTGACACTCCCTTCCGCTCCACCCAGAGCGGGAGGGGTCATTTGATGATTTCCAATCCGCAAAAAAAAGGGCTGGAGGATGATAACTGGTATACGATTTTGTTTTGAATATGTAATAATGACGTTGTAAACTAACCTTGTACTTCCCAATCAAATCTGAAATATGTTCCGTAGTGAGAGCATGAGAGGATTGTACCCTCGTATACTTGTAAAACGGCGATATGATGTAGTTGAGGAGTGCTGTCAGCCATTGCAGGGGAGCCACGATAACTACCGACCGAGTAGCCGGTAATTTATTGGCAAAAAAACTGGAAAATAAAGAAAAAACGAGTAATATCAATGTGGGAGATCTGAATAAGGTTGTAGAGTCCAAGAGCTCATCGGCTGTTTAAACAACATTGTTCCATCCATAGCCGAGTGGAGGCTTCCTCTCTTTTGTGTCATGCGTCCCTGCGAGGTAATTGCGCAACACACAAACAATAGGAACATACATTCAGAGTAACAGACAAAAATTCAAAAAAATATTTTTTCGACATTTGAATCGTTCCCAGATCTAGCAAAAATTAATTTAAAAAAAAATGATTTCACTTCGCTGAAATGAAATGATGAAATGATTTTATTTTTTGTAAGTAGGTTTGTACAAACACTTTTACACGTCAATCATGTTTTTTTAAAACTAGATGAAGTCGGCGTTTCCTATCTGACTACTCTGAGAAGAAAGGTCGAAACAAACTCAGAGGTCACAGTCTCTTTTAAAGTCCAGACATAATCTTGGTCAGGTTATAAGAAGACCATGTAGATCGATGTCTGAGGTGGTCTTTTGAGGAAAGAACCACACAGATTGAGAGGACCTATCCAGTCAGTGCACGCATTTGTCAAAAATCGTGCAGCTCAACTCAAGACTTAAGGAGCTCAACGATTCGCTGCAATTTTATTATAACAAGTATAGACAAGTTGACTTTTTGACGCGAAATAACAATATTGGGCCCTGTTTCCTAAGCAAGCGGCTCTGTTTGTTTTCGAGTCTAAGCTTAGGCAAGTGCAGATTGCAGACTTGATAAGTGTAGGTATGTACTTATCGATTTATTATATGTTTACTAAATGTTTGTAAATTCAGCCATAACTTTCAAACCGAAACAGAAGCAGAGGTCAGGGAAATGAATTGTTAATCAAATTAACTAGCAACTTAAATGGTCCGTATATTCAAATCATAACTGTCGTTCTTTGACAGTTCTATGAAATGTCTATAACTAAGCCTTAAGCAAATTGATGTAGGGTATCAATTTGCTAAACACTTAATTTCCTGACTGTAGGTAGGTAGGTAGGTACTCAGCGGGATTGTCCGAAAGGGTTACCGCTGGCCCGGAACATAAAGGGCTAAGGAAGGAACATGGGTGGGTTTTAGTCAGTAAGAGTCTGACACTCCCTTCCGCTCCACCCAGAGCGGGAGGAGTCATTTGATGATATCCCATCCGCAAAAAAAAAAAAAGGTAGGTAGGTACCTAAGTCCTTCGGAAGGCGTTCTGAGTTCTACCCTACCTAAATTTTACGTTAACATACCTAATTAATACCTAAATGCTTTCAGCTGGTGAATATAGAAACTGGGGAGGAAATAAAAGAGCCAAACAAACGCGGAGAACTGTGGCTAAAAGCACCCGGTGGTTTCAAGGTATGTAGAGGTCTAGAGTCTAAGAGTGTTGGCTAAACTGTCCGAAAAGTTCTAAGGTGGCCATCTTTAAAGGGTTATTGATAAAACATGAACAACCTCTTAAGAGGTCATTGTACTCATCATTATGAACAACTTTTACTATGGGACCAAACCTGAAATTCAGAACTCATTTTGTAATTAGGCCGCCTAAGACTTTTCTGTAAATGTTAATTATCATAATCAGTACCAAGCGTAAGGTCCACTGACCGCCATGTTCTTATGAGACAAAGCGGCACATTTGGGCAGTCCTGTGGTACCGCTTGTCGGTACTAGGTAAGCTATCGTCTCCTCAGGGTCGAAGTCTGCTGGCCTGTGAAAGAACAAGTCCAATCAGGTCAAAATGTTATAGCTGCTTAGATAAAGTTAACCAATCCTACTTCTTATCACACTAATATTATAAAGGCGAAAGTTTGTGAGGATGGGTCGATGTTTGTTACTCTTTCACGCAAAAACTACTGAACGGATTTGGATGAAATTTGGAACACAGATGAAATGAAATGAAATGATATGAAATGATTTTATTTTTTGTAAGTAGGTTTGTACAAACACTTTTACACGTCAATCATGTTTTTTTTTTAAACTAGATGAAGTCGGCGTTTCCTATGTGACTACTCTGAGAAGAAAGGCCGAAACAAACTCAGAGGTCACAGTCTCTTTTAAAGTCCAGACATAATCTTGGTCAGGTTATATGAAGACCATGTAGATCGATGTCTGAGGTGGTCTTTTGACGAAAGAACCACACAGATTGAAAGGACCTGTCCAGTCAGTGCAGGCATTTGTTAAAAATCGTGCAGCTCAACTCAAGACTTAAGGAGCTCAACGATTCGACGAACAATACCAAAGAAAGGACATTTGGGTAGGCCACATAAATTACTCAAACTGCCAGACCATGAAAAAAAAAACTAACAGAACAGAGAGAATAATAAAAAAAATATATATATGTAAAATGACCCACATCGTCGTCACATTCACAATGAAAAACTAATATAAGTAATACTTTACAAAGTAAGCAAATGTCATTGTTTAAAAAAAAAATCATCAATGTCAATGTGTAAATAGAAAAGAAAAAAATCATTCAAAATGCAGAAATTGGAAGCAGCTCAATCCCAAGCCTTTTTGTCCTCAATATAATCTTTAACGGTATAAAAGGCTTTCTGGCACAACTTACGTTTAATGAAAGATTTGAATTTATTAAGGCTTAGATCTTGAACTAGGCTTGGTAGTTTATTGTAAAAGCGTAGGTATACATTGGCATCTGAACGAGCCACCTATTTTCTTGAGCCTGGTTGTAGGTACAACATATTTGTGTTTGTTTGTAGTATTTATATTATGGATATCACTGTATTTTTTAAACAATTTTATATTTTTATGGGCATATAAAAGATTTTCATAAATGTACTGAGAAGGCACAGTGATTACATTAATCTCTTTAAGATAGTTTATAACCAGGATTAACACATAGGATACTTTTTATCCCGATATTCCCACGAGATCGAAGCTTATGCAAGTGAAACACCGGGGCGCTGCTAGTCAAGTCATAAATTATTATTGCTTTATCTAGTTTTATTGACGGCAATTCAGCTTCAAGTCTGCAAATTATCGCAGCGATTACTTAACCATGTGATAAGGTTCCATGAAGGTTCAAGGGTCCATGTGATAATTACTGCCGCGACAGAAGGCACAGGTTGTTTGCTGTGCCTCCATGTCGCAACGTTGCGCGGTTGCGCGTGCAGAGTACGTGTACAGTCACGAGCACTAATATGTCAACACTTGGCAACTTTCAATTGCGATTTTGTTCACGAAATAACGAATGCAACGTTGAAATACGACACTTTACATATACCTATTGGTTCGAAAATACTATGTTCCTACTAATATAAAATTTCATTCAAAAATATAGGAGAAAATCGACTTTGAATAAAGCCAAGTGTATACATACTTTTGCTCGTGACTGTACTCTGGTCCTTGGACTCTAATCCGACAAACGATATGTTTGCGGACGAAGGCGAAGATTTTGTCTGCATGTCAGAAGTAGGTACTGTGAGAGGGATTTAGGAAACAGTTGTTAACTTTTTACCTGAACTTGATGATTTTATATTTTCTCTTTAATTTTTGTAATTGGTTTTAAACCGTTTTATAATAAAATACTAAGGATGCTAGTTTGTTACTAGGCCTATAAAAATGGTCATATTATGGATTACGTTTAGAAGTAGAGACGTTCACAGGCTTAGAAGGCGTGCGCGGTGCGACAATACAGAGTAAAATTATAATAGCTATAATATAACTATACCGAAACTCGACAGACGTAAAAAACAAACGAAAAATATGATTTAATTTTGTGTTTTTTGGGGGTCAACGACAGTCGATAGTTTACTTGTAGTATGAGTTGAGAAAACGATTTTTTTTTACACAAAAATACTGAAGATTAAGGTTTGTTGGCGCCATTTTTTTTTATTTTGTTTTATCATGATACCTATCACGACTGCGGAGTTTCGTCGCCGCTTGACTCTGTGTAATATAAGTACCTATCTCTAATCACCCTGGAAGCTGGTAGAACAACATTATAAAAGTATGGGATATTTTCTTACTTAAAGTTCTCGACGACATCGTCAGTTTGATCACCATGTTTCGCCATCATTTCGGAAAAGCTGGTCGTGTCAGGACTCTTATCGAAACTGATAATTTTAGAGTCCAGACCAACGAGGCCAACAGCTTTTTGGACATCTTGAACTTTTTCACTTTGGCAGAATATAATTTTGGGCTTGCAGGTGTTAAAAGCATCTTTCAACTCAACTGGAAGAAAAAAGGCAATTTTTATATAATTATTATTGGTAGTTATAATAGAGGCGTGAGGAACAGGGCGTAAAGTTCAAACATCCTCCATAGAAAAGGGAGGATCCTCCGACCAGACAGGTCGGGACGGGACGGTAAGGACGGGTGTAGGTACCTTGTAGGCAAATGCCCGACGTCTGATGTTGGGATGTAGTATGTATGCTAGTTGCACGGTAAACTCTGCTTGCACGATGCAGGATTTTGCGTGACGTCAGTGTGATGCGTACTTCGCATGTGGCGATATAGATGCCGGCCACAATAGCTTGCTAATCTACGTTTCACAAGTCTGATGGGAATGGTACAGATCGATAACAGAACGAGGGCCTTCCTGGTGTGACCGCGGCCCCCGCCCTGTTATACCAAACGTGTCATTGCATTGTGCTGGTACAAAATAAATGATCATTATCATCAGCCGGAAGTATTCCACTACTCTATTGGCCTGTCCACGCACTAAGTCTTGTCATACCACTGAGCTAAATTCTCGGGCACGCGGCACGCTCAATTAGCACCTACCTACTCAAAAGCAAAATATCCGAGTAATCGCACATTTTGCTAGCTTATGCCCGCGCCTTTGTTCGCGTGAAATTTCTCCCTCTTTGGGGTGGAATTTCGAAAAACCCTTTCTTAGTGGATACCTACTCTTCACATAGAACATACCCTCCAAATTTCATGTCTCTAGGACCAGCGGTTTGGGCTATGCGTTGATATATCAGTCAGTCAGTCAGGACTTTGAATTTTATATTATTTAGATTACTTATGCACTTACTAACTCCAAGAGTCCTATCAATAGCAGCGGTTGCGATTCCAAGGTAGATAGCAGCATAGAACGGAACAGCAAGGTCCAGATGGTTCGGTGCCATCAGCACTATGGCGTCGCCGGTCTTTAGCCCCATTTCCCTGAAGCTGGTTGCGCATTGTATGCTTCTTCTTAGCATGGATCCACTGGTTTCTGATTCACCAGTACCACCATCAATCTGTTTAGAAAATCAGAACCTTACGAAACTTATAGAAACATTATCCCATCATGACATTCCTAGATCGTTTATTTGGTCTGTTTTTGACGAAGGAGCCAAAATAGTTTACTGAATAGAAAAATTTGGATAAAATATTGCTGCTATTGAGAGCAGTGGTAGCCCAGTAGTAACGACCCCGACACACGAGTCCATAGGTCCTGGGTTCGAACCCACGCGCTTTACTTCGTGTAAATTACTCTCAAAACGCTGAAGGAAAACATCATAAGGAAACTGGTATGTCCCAGAACCAAAAATTCGAAGACATGTGACTAGATGTCACATGTCACGTGCCAACCCGCACTGGGCCCGCGTAGTGGATTACGGCCCTTCTCTCTCACAGAGAGGAGGTTTGTATCCCAGCAGTGGGAACGTTATAGGCTGATTATGCAATGCTTATTTATTTCAGGACTTTAAAATAGATTTTAACGTAGAAATAATATAAGTAGTCTGTTACCAATAATGGCACTTAATAGTTAATTATAATACAGTAAAGAAATTAGAGTCCTTTTTACCGACTTCAAAAAAAAGGAGGTTATCAATTCGATACGTATGTATGTAATATTATTGGAATTGCATTATATTCACATATGATGATCTATTAGGGCTTCCAAACAAATATACAAAATTTCATAGACGTATGTATGTATGTATGTATGTATGTTTGTCCACGCATATCTCCGGAACTATTAATCAGATCGTGACCATTTTTTTTTATTGGCTTACGTTTTCTTCAACTTAGGGAACAGTGCAAGTTTCATCAAGATCGATTCAGTAATTTTCAAGATATGGACTAATACGTGTAAGTGTGACGGCCTGGCTTATTGATAAGAGCTACGGGTGTAGTGTCAAAGGGAAAACATCTCAAAACCTTGGTCAAATACTAGTGCAAAAACTAAAAATTACGAAATAAAAAGTAATTTAAAAAAATTAAACCGACTTCAAAAAGAAATAAACTCAAAATTATGAAATAACTTTAATTTCGGAAGTCGGTGGCATAAAACTAAAATACAGATCCCAAGACACCGACTTTTTTTGGCAAAAAATATTTATTATTTCAATGTAAAAATCCCTTTTAAAGTTTCCTCCCGATTCCCCCATTTGACAGTAATCATCCGTTCGATCGACCTGTGCGGCTGTTATTACTTTGCCACAACGACACCACAAATAAAAAACAAATGTTTACCTGCATAACAAGTTCAGGATCATTCTTGATACTCTGCAAGATTATTTTACCGAGATGGTACTTATCACTAGGAATCCCAGTCTCCGAAACAATACGCGACGTAAACTCGCTAACATAATTATCGATGAATTCGTTTTTGTAGGAAAATTCCTCCATGTTTTATCTTCTAATATATATTTTTCTCCAGATGATAACGCACTGCGACCACCAAAAAGATAATAATTGTGATTATTCTTTAAAATGTATGGCGTTATAAAGTGTCTACCCCTTCCCCCCCGCTTCTCTACTGATACTTTATATTCACACTCATACATTACAGCCGGTGCTATTCTGTAAAAAATCTCACCCTGAAAACGGTTTAGTTAGGTGAAGTGAGCGTCGAGTCAGCTGTCATTTCCTAGCAAAAACAAAATCAGTGACAGTGGCAAATCAGCTGTTCCCTACATTTATGTTCGTACTAGCTTCTGCCCGCGACTTCGTCCGCGTGAAATTTCACCCTCTTAGGGGTGGAATTTCGAAAAACCCTTTCTTAGTGGATACCTACTCTTCACAAAGAACACACCCTCCAAATTTCATGTCTCTAGGAGCAGCGGTTTAGACTGTGCGTTGATATATCAACAATCAGTCAGTCAGTCAGTTTACCATTTTATATATACTATAGATAATTCGTCAAAATGTAGGGAACAGCTGTTTTTTTTTCGCGATTTATATAGCGTACTCATCATTATGAACAACTTTTAATAAGGGATTATTAAAAGTTGTTCATAATGATGAGTACAATGACCTCTTAAGAGGTTGTTAATGTTTTACTTAGTTATCGCAAGTATATATACATCACGATCTGTATGAAAACCAAGCGTGCCATTTTTTGACTACCTCACAAGCACTATTTAGTGATGGGAAAATCAAATCGATTCAAAGACGCCGCCCGCCGCGTGCGGAACCCGTTTCGCCCTATTATATATCTTATTCTTATCTGTTCTGTTATCAGCTTATACTGGTAATGTATGTTTAGTTTATGATATGTCGTCGTGCGTACATACAAAATTAGATTTATAAAATAAACAGCAATAATTTTCTAGAGAAATCTCTTAGGTTACCAGTCATTTGGTCATGGAACCCTATGATGTTTATAATTTCTTATCTTCCTGTAACCTGTAACGCATAAATTATATTTACTTTGAAGTCATACTACAGAGCGCTCTTGCTGCAGGATAGGCCATGGTGTCCGAGGCAGTCGACTGCTTCACCCCAATGACAGCGATGTGGAGCTCCGCAAGGAGCGCCCAGATGCAAACATGTAGCGAGCCGGAATATTGTGTCACCCGGCATAGTGCCTATGTTGGGTGACGGTTTTGCCTGAGGCCAGAGGCCCGACTCCCATTCACCCACAGCCAGCAGGCGGGCACGCTCAGCAGTATTGGTTATTCCGTACCAACCTACAGGGCGGCTCATCCCACTGTGTCTGGGAAGACGGGTTCTCAGGCTGAACCGTGTCCGGGCAAGGCACTTTTCTGGCGTTCACCGTATCGGTCAAACACGGCACTTCAGAGTCAACCTGAGCAGAAGCCATTATTTAGCCATAATAATTTTTACTGGATAATAATTAATTTATCGCAAAGTTTTCCCATCGCCTTTATTATTTACGTCTTTTTTAGAACATTTTGGTATTAGAATTTTATTCTCAAATCTCAAAAATTGCGTAACACTCTATCAGTCGGAATCTGAATAATTTTGAAGCAAATTGCTAATCCATTGCTTCATAAGTTCGAAAAATTTGTCTGCTCAACACGTTAATCAATGAATGTTGTTGAACTGTCAAAATGAAACCGATTCCGATTGATAATGTATTACGCCATTGCCCCGCGGGTGTAAATCTTTTTAGAACCACAAAATCAGATAGCAACAGGTTTTTATTGTCAAACAAGATAGGTAATATTTAAAATATATTATGTAAATGTATAAAAAAAGGGGAGAAATAATCATAGAGCATCAAAAATTCATCCGCGTCGCTGTCAACAGAAAAATGTGCCCATAAGGTTGGCAACATTGCCACGTTGTACGGCGATGCAGCAATAATAAAACAACATTTTATTTACTAAATATCAAAACTATTGTGCGACTTGTTCTCTCGTCCTTGCAATAACGATCTCCTTCAGCTTTCGTCTGTGCACCTTAGTTGATGACGTCAGCGGTAATTCCTTGAAGAAGAAAACACCGCCCCTTAGCTGCTTGGAGTCGGTCAGATTTTCTGAAAATATAACGTTACTTTTAATCTCTCGGTAAATTCCATATTATTTATCCGTTCCATATGAGATCAGTTGAATCCGTTGTTTCTATGTTCCCAAAGAATCTTACTAATTATCATGTTTTGAAGCTACGAATTCAATGTCATACAAAATACAGTTCAAATTCCATTGCAACCATAAAATTAGAATCTTGATTCTGTTTCGGATTCTAACCATCATCAGCTCTATACCTTTAACCAAGTCCTTGATCTCCTCCGCGGTGACGTCAGTCCCTGAACGTGGTATGACGCAAGCCACGGGCAGGTCGCCGCACTCTGGGTCAGGGAGACTCGTCACTGCCACATCTAGCACGCCGGGATGCTGACGGATTACGGCTTCTAGTTCCACTGGCGATATCTGGAAAGGTTTACCTTTGGTATTAGAATAGTTTGGTATTGGTATTAGAAATTAGAAGGGTTTACCTTTCCAGATGATGGTTGTAAAGGTAGGTAAGGTACAGTCCAGAAAAGAAATAAGTATGCAGGATCGTCGGTTAAAGTTGAAGTTTTAAACATTTCATCGGTTCCTTATTTGGATTATCATAGATATTCGTGCGTAGCGTGGCCGTGGGTCACACTGTCATAGGTTAACGTCCTGAATTTGTTTAATTTATCGTGATCTTCAACATGTGTGAGTTGGTATGGAGACATATATTAGGGAAAGGGCAATGACCGCTATTGCCGCGCTAAAACGATTCGGGTATAGCTGAGCTCGTGTTTAGGGGCTGCCTCCACGAGCGAGAGAATTGCGGCGATAGTCTCGCCGCGCCATCAAATTTCCGCGGCGATGAAATCGCCGTGTGGAGACACGTTCTAAGAGAGTGTATAGAAATACGTGGCACGACGATAATATCGCCGCGATTCTCTCGCTCGTGGAGGCAGCCCCTCTGGATGGGCGAACAAGAAGCTGCCATAGGTAGTCTCTAGCTCACCTGATGATTCTTATACTTGAGCAGCAGTTTGATGCGTTCAGTGAAGTAGAAGTTCCAGTTCTCGTCCCTGTACATCATGTCGCCGGTCATTAACCAGTCGTCCTTGGATAGAACCTCTGCCGTCGCTTTTGGGTTATTCAAATAGCCCTGGAAAAAAACAGGGTAGGTATAGTCGACCTCGCAAGTGTTTACCACTTTTGACAATAATTTGGCGGTTTTATACCATCATGATTCCAGTTTTTAAGGTGAATGGGTAGTTGAGACCGCGAAATTCAAATTTTATTACGTTTTTTGCAATTTGCAGGTCAGTGTCAGATTGTATCTTGAAAAGTGTTAACGGTAGAAACGTAACTTAGGACGATGTATTAATAATTCTAATGTTTATAATTCTCTAAATATGTACCTGTTATTGTTGCGAATCATTATTTTGATCAAGATACAATCTGACACTGACCTGCAAATTGCAAAAAACGTAAGAAAATTTGATATTCGCGGTCCTACCTACCACTATCCATTCACCTTAAGAGAGAACGGAACTAGCACATGACCGATAGCACCATCCTTTTTTCGCACTGGAATGATGACTCCTGTTTGTCTGCATTATAATTAGTCACTTGACCAGTATCCACGGACCAACCGCGGCAAGTGTAGCTCAACCTGAACTGCTTGCACCACAAGTCGCTAAACTCGTCAAAATGTAGGGAACAGCTGATTTTTTTTTCGCGATTGCAGGTTTGGTCCCATAGTAAAAGTTGTTCATAATGATGAGTACAATGACCTCTTAAGAGGTTGTTAATGTTTTACCAATAACCTTGTATAGATGCCCCCTTAGAACTTTGCGGACAGTTTAGCCAACACTCTTAGAGTCTAGACCTCTACATACCTTGAAACCACCGGGTGCTTTTAGCCACAGTTCTCCGCGTTTGTTTGGCTCTTTTATTTCCTCTCCAGTGTCTATATTCACCAGCTGAAAGCATTTAGGTACGTTAACGTAACGTTAGGTAGGGTAGAATTCAGAACGCCTTCCGAAGGACTTAGATACCTACCTACCTACAGTCAGGAAATTAATTGTTTAGCGAATTGATACCCTACGTCAATTTGCTTAGTTATAGACAATTCATATAACTGTCAAAGAACGACAGTTGTGATTTTCTTAGATGATTGCTTAGATAGACAAAATATACCTATCCAGTTCCATAAAATGTGCAAATAATATTATGCGCATGCATATGCGCATTATGCCCATAATGTGCGTATGTTCCAACATTACGCAAAAACGACCGAACAGATTATATCTAAATTTTGCATAGACATTTCATGTAAGTCTGGCCAGTCTGTAGGCTATAAATTATCACGCTATTAGCTATGGGGGATGAGCAATATTGCAATTTTTTTTTTTTTTTTTAGATAAACGAATCAATCAATTTGTTTGTTTTGTTTGTTTGTTTGTTTTTCAATTTGTTCGTATTCTTCTACAGTTTACCGCAAATTGTAAAACGACGAGCCGAAATATTGCGGATTGTTACAGATTTAACTTTTTAAAAGCGGTTGGTCGACTCTTCACGTGACCAGAGGGCTGGCCTATTTTTTGGCCAAAGAATCAGCATTGCCATACAACGTGGCAATGCTGCCAGCCTTTTGGGCACGTTTCCTGTTGACAGCGATGCGGATGAATTTTTTGATGCCCTTTGACTATTTCTCCTCCTTTTTATATACTTGTACATATTATTATTTTAATACTGTTAGCTTTTAAAATTATGTTTTCACAAATAAAAACTTTTTAAATGATTATCATCACGCTATACCTTTATGGAGCTAAGTAGTCAATTACTACATATACAGGGTGGATTTTTGAGATGGGGCAGTAAGGGTAGGTACATTAATAGTGAATAAGAGGTTATCAATTGGTTCCTTCTCTGTTTGATCGAGGCCTGCTGATATCTATTATGAATAAAACTCAGGCCACACTGCTGTGAAACTTGTTTTAATAGTTAGGAAGTTACACGACTATTCACGCCAGTTTGAACAACCCCAGAGCAGATTTTGTCTCGATTCCCGGACAGGGTTCGCTTCAGTTGCAGGCCAGAACTTTGATTAGGTACGTAGGAGAGATACCAACCTTGTATTGCAAATGAGCTTGTGGTTTCCCACATGACCCTATTGGGGAGATACCGCTATGGAATACGACGGAACCAATCTCACTCATTCCTAACGAATCAGTCACGATTGCTTTCGGTGCCATACTCTGAAAACATAAAATAAAATAAATATACAAAGGTACAGCCACAGCGCCTGTAACCACCCGACTAGTCTGACTTTAAGGTCGATTTTGATATTAATTATATTTTTTTATAAATCGACCTTAATGTTAGACTAGTAAACTACAAATTTCGTTTCTGCCTAATAAAAGGTTAACCGACTTTAAAAAGTACGAGCTTACGCATTCGGTGGTTTTTTTAAATGTAAGTACTCACTGTGCTACGACTCTACGGCGTAGCTCACATTGTGCTACGACTCTACGGCGTAGCTCACACTGCGCTACGACTCTACAAGGTAACTCATATTGCGCTACGACTCTACAGCGAAGCATACACTGTGCCACGACTCTACAGCGTAGCCTACACTGTGTTTTGACTCTACAGCGTAGCCTACACTGTGCCAAGACTACAGCGTAGCCTACACTGTGCCAAGCATACAGAGTAGCCTAGACTGTGCCACGTATCTACAGCGTAGCCTACACTGTGCCAAGACTCTACAGCGTAGCCTACACTGTGCCACGACTCAACAGCGTAGCCTACACTGTGCCACGACTCAACAGCGTAGCCTACGCCCTACACTGTACCATGACTCTTCAGTGTAGTCTCTTTATACCAGGAGTCATAATAGAATCACATACCCTCAATTCCTCCACAAGGGTTCTGGGCACAGCGCTACCTCCAATGTATAATACCTCAAAGCAGGACAAATCACAGTTTTTTATCTTAGCTGCCTTTACCAACGTAATCATCACGGTTGGACTGAGTATCATAAAGGTTGGCTGGAAAAAAGAAGTAATTTGGTTATGTGGCAAACACTTGCATGTTTCTATAATATTTTCCTGCAAGAAAGAAGGAAAGCACCCCAGTAGTAATGGCCGCGACTTACGAGTTGTAGGTTCGAACCCAGACAGGTGCCGCATCGTTTTGAGAGCAGAGACAGGTGCTTTACGTTATTATAAATAATTTTATACCCAAATAAAATAATTTACCACGCGCGCCTCAAAGAGATGTCAGCATCAGAGAAGGGGCTCGTTAGGGCCGAAGCCTGCCGGGTCAGCGGGATTGTCCGAAAGGGTTACCGCTGGCACGGAACTTATAGGGCTAAGGAAGAAACACGGGTGGGTTTTAGTCAGTAAGAGTCTGACACTCCCTTCCGCTCCACCCAGAGCGGGAGGGGTCATTTGATGATTTCCCATCCGTAAAAAAAAAGGGACTGGAGGATGATGAAGTTTTAAATCTTTATAGACGATAAAAACTAACCTTGTACTTCCCAATCAAATCTAAAATATGCTCCGTAGTGAGGGCATGAGAGGATTGTACCCTCGTATACTTGTAAAATGGCGACACGAGGTAGTTGAGGAGTGCTGTCAGCCATTGCAGAGGTGACACGATAAGTACCGACCGAGTAGCAGGTATTTTATTGGCAAAAGAACTGGAAAATAAGGAAAAAACGAGTAATATCAATGTGGGAGAACTGAATAAGGTTGTAGAGTCCAAGAGCTCATCGGCTGTTTAAGGCATATTCATTGCCAACATTGTTCCATCCATAGCTGAGTGGAGGCTTCCTCTCTTTTGTGTCATGCGTCCCTGCGAGGAGTGCGAGATAATTGCGTAACAAACTAATTAGGAATATACATTCAGAGTAACAGACAAAAATTCAATTAATTATATTTTCAGCATTAGAATCGTTCCCAGACCTAGCAAAAATTAATAAAAAAAAATAGTTTTCACTTCGCTGCAATTTTATTGTTTGAACAAGCTGGCTTTTTGATGCGAAATAACAATATTGGGCCTTGTTAAAGCTTTGGTTTCCTAACATCGGTCACACAGCGCACGCACGTTTCCAGCGCGATACACGCACGTTTATGGCTCGTTTCTCGTGCGTTTGCAGCGATGCAATCGCAAGTAATCTGCCTTTTTCAAGTTTAGCAGCGCCGACAACGCACGAAAGCGAAAGACTCGTCGACGGCGCCTGAAAAAAACGTGGTGTGTACTCTGTGGTGGTGTGTAAGAGCTCTTACGCTTGGAAGAGTATTAATTGTCAAGCGTGAGTTTCTCGGCAAATGTTGAAATACAAAAACTGACTGGAAGATTTGAGCCCGGACCAAATTTGGAACTCATTTTGTAATTAGGCCGCCTAAGATTTTTCTGTAAATGTAAATTATCATAATCAGTACCAAACGTAAGGTCCACTGACCGCCATGTTCTTATGAGACAAAGCGGCACATTTGGGCAGTCCTGTGGTACCGCTTGTCGATACTAGGTAAGCTATCGTCTCCTCAGGGTCGAAGTCTGCTGGCCTGTGAAAGAACAAGTCCAATCAGTTCAAAATGTTATAAAGAACTGCTTAGATAAAGTTAACCAATCCTACTTCTTATCACACTAATATTATAAAGGCGAAAATTTGTGAGAATGGATGGATGTTTGTTACTCTTTCACGCAAAAACTACTGAACGGATTTGGATGAAATTTGGAACACAGATAGTTTTTATCCAGGACTAACACATAGGATTTTTATCCCGATATTCACACGGGATCGAAACTTATGTAAGTGAAACACCGGGGCGCTGCTAGTCAAGTCAGAAATTATTATTGCTTTAGATATCTAGTTTTGTAGACGGCAATTCAGCTTGAAGTCTGCGAATTATCACAGCAATTACTAAACCATGTGATAAGGTTCCATGAAGGTTCAAGGGTCCATGTGATGCTTACTGCTGCGACAGAAGGCACAGGTTGTTTGCTGTGCCACCATGTCGCACCGTTGCGCATGCAGAGTACCTATATTCGTGTACCTACTCTCCCTTGGACTCTAATCCAACAAACGATATGTTTGCGGACGAATGGGCGAAGATTTTGTCGGCATGTCAGAAGTAGGTACTGTGAGAGGGATTTAGGAAACAGTTGTTAACTTTTTACCTGAACTTGATGATTTTCTATTTTCTCTTTAATTTTTGTAATAAATTGGTCTTAAACCGTTTTATAATTAAATAAATATGGATGCTAGTTTGTGACTAGGTCTATAAAAATGGTCATATTATGGATTACGTTTAGAAGTAAGTAGAGACGTTCACAGGCTTAGAAGGCGTGCGTGGTGCGACAATACAGAGTAAAATTATAATAGCTATAACTATACCGAAACTCGACAGACGTAAAAAACAAACGAAAAATATGATTTAATTTTCTGTTTTTTGGGGGTCAACGACAGTTAGTAGTTTACTTACTTGTAGTATGAGTTGAGAAAACGATTTTTTTTTTACACAAAAATACTGATGATTATGGGTCGTTGCCGCCATTTTATTTTATTTTGTTTTGTCATGACATATATTATATCATAGATTGCGGAGTTTCGCTTGACCCTGTGTAATATAAGTATCTCTAATCACCGTTGGCAACTGGTAGAACAACATTATAAAAGTATGGGACATTTTCTTACTTAAAGTTCTCGACGTCAGTTTGATCACCATGTTTCGCCATCATTTCGGAAAAGCTGGTCGTGTCAGGACTCTCATCGAAACTGATAATTTTAGAGTCCAGACCAACGAGGCCAACAGCTTTTTGAACATCTTGCACTTTTTCACTTTGGCAGAATATAATTTTGGGCTTGCAGGTGTTAAAAGCATCTTTCAACTCAACTGGAAGAAAAAAGGCAATTTTTAAATAATTATAATTGGTAGGTATAATAGAGGCGTGAGGAACAGGGTGTAAAGTTCATTCATCCTCCATAGAAAAGAGAGGATCCTCCGACCAGACTGGTCGGGACGGGACGGATAGGACGGGTGTACCTTGTAGGCAGATGCCCGACGTCTGATGTCGGGATGTAGTCTAATAATATACTGTACTAGCTGTTCCCCGCGGTGTCACACGCTGCGCGGCTCCTAAGGGTCGTAGCGTGATGTTATATAGCCTATAGCCTTCCTCGATAAATGGACTACCCAACACTAAAAGAATCATTCAAATCGGACCAGTAGTTCCAGAGATTAGCGCGTTCAAACAAACAAACAAACTCTGCAGCTTTATAATATTAGTATAGATATATGCTAATTGCGCGGTAAACTCTGCTTGCGCGATGCAGGATTTTGCGTGACGTCAGTGTGATGCGTACTTCTCATGTGGCGATGTAGATGTCGCCACAATAGCTTAATTAATTGCTACGTTTCACAAGTCTGATGGGAATGGGACAGATCGATAACAGAACGAGGGCCTTCCTGGTGTGACTCCAGTTACACCAAACGTGTCATTGCATTGTGCTGGTACAGGATAAATGATCATTATCATCAGCCGGAAGCATTCCACTACTCTATTGGCCTGTCCACGCACTAAGTCTTGTCACACCACAGAGCTAAATTCTCGGCCACGCCCATGTAATACTTACCTACCTACTCAAAAGCAAAATATTTTATTTCACATAAACCTACATGGGCACTAATGAAATGTCAGAAGCTAGGTCCATGGTCCATAGGACCAATTGAAACCGTGGGGTTTCAATTGGTCCTATGGAGAAGAGCCGGCAAGAAATTCCATGGTTGCTCTTTTAAAAATAATTGGCTTTTACAATGTTGTCAAATTACTTTTCCAGGTAGGTAGGTACTAGCTACGTTGTTGTCTCTCAAAAATGATGTAACATTCATAGAATGTGATTATTATTTATACACTTACTAACTCCAAGAGTCCTGTCAATAGCAGCGGTTGCGATTCCAAGGTAGATAGCAGCATAGAACGGAACAGCAAGGTCCAGATGGTTCGGCGCCATCAGCACTAAGGCGTCGCCGGTCTTTAGCCCCATGTCCCTGAAGCTGGTTGCGCATTGTATGCTTCTTCTTAGCATGGATCCATTGGTTTCTGATTCACCAGTACCACCATCAATCTGTTGAGAAAATCAGAGCCTTACGAAACTTAGAGAAACATTATCCCATCATGATGTTCCTAGATCGTTTATTTGGTCTGTTTTTGACGAAGGAGCCAAAATAGTTTACTGAATAGAAAAATTTGGAAAAAATATTGCTACTATTGAGAGCGGTGGTAGCCCAGTAGTAACGACCCCGACATACGAGTTATAGGTCCCGGGTTCGACCCCACGCGCTTTACTTCGTGTAAATTACTCTCAAAACGCTGAAGGAGAACATCATAAGGAAACTTGTATGTCCCAGAACCAAAAATTCGAAGACATGTGACATCTACCAACCCGCACTGGGCCCGCGTGGTGGATAACGGTCCATTCTCTCTCACAGAGAGGAGGCTTGTATCCCAGCAGTGGGATCGTTATAGGCTGATGATGCAATGCTTATTTATTTATTTCAGGACAGAATAGATTTTAACGTAGAATTGATGTACCTAAGTCGTTTGTTAAGAATAATGGCACTTAATAGTTAATTATAATACAGGAAACAAGATAGTCCTTTTTGGCAAAAAAAAAAAAATATTTCAATGTAAAAATCCCTTTTAAAGTTTCATTTGACAGTAATCATTCGATTGATTGACCCGTGCGGCTGTTATCTATTACTTAGCCACAACGACACTCAGTTTTCGGGTCTACCTTGTATCATCATCATCGTCATCATTTCAGCCAAAAGACGTCCACTGCTGGACATAGGCCTCCCCCAAGCACTTCCACTTCGACCGGTTCTGTGCTTCTCGCATCCAACGGGTACCTTGTATCATCCTACCTTGTATCACCAAAAAAAATTGCCAAATTATCACTTCCCAAACAATTTTCCGCATAATTTCATTTGCCAAATTATTACTTAACAAAACATCTCTTCACAAATAATTGTAACCCAAACCTAATGTTTGGCAAGTGAACGTTTAAACAATAACTTGTTTACCAACTAGTACTTTTACCAATTTTTATTTAGTTAAATATTTCAGTTGGAATAACTCATTTTACGCAAAATAACAATTGCCAAATATTTCGTATCGCCAGTTTTCGCAGTTTTAAGGCAGCCATTTCAAGCATAAGATCTAACTTTGAAAACGTTTTATTCCAAGGGTGTTTTTTCCACTTGGGACAAATTCTAAACTGGTAATAATAATAATATTAAGTAGGTATTCTGGTAGTATTTTTAAAAAATTTTGATGAAAAATGAATGAAAAAAAAAAGAAAAAAAAAATGAAAATGAATGTGTGATGTGTGTTTTTTTTTTATTTATTTTTTTTGTATTTGTTTTTATTAATCTCGTCTAACTAGTTCAGTTTCAAAAATTTTTTTTAATTCAGAATAAAGAACAACAGAATCGTACTACATTGTGATAACGGGCTACTACGGAACCCTACACTGTGCGTGACCCGACACGCACTTGGCCGGTTTTTAATTATAATTATCATTCTCAAAAAATCTTATTTTTGCCTTTATATTTTTTGTCACAACAAATCATTTGACCAAATGTTTTATTGTCTAAAGGTTGTTTGCTGTAATAAATCATTTGATTAAAGACCGAATGCCTAAATTACATTATCTTTAATAATATTTTGACAAGTAAAAATTTGACCAAATGAAAATTTGCGTACTAAAATCAATCCAAACATTGCATTGGTATAAAAAAAGGTTGCCAAAATTTGTTTGGGTAGTGAAATTTTGGCAAAATCTTTCTGGCAAAACGGCAGGATCCCACAGTTTTCAAACACAAATAAAAAACAAATGTTTACCTGCATAACAAAATCAGGATCATTCTTGATACTCTGCAAGATTATTTTTCCGAGATGGTACTTATCACTAGGAATCCCAGTCTCCGAAACAATACGCGACGTAAACTCGCTAATATAATTATAGATGAATTCGTTTTTGTAGGAATATTCCTTCATGTTTTATCTTCTCTTATATATTTTATTTTCTCCGGTTGATAACGCGCTGCGGCCGCCGAATAGATAATAATTATGAGATTATTCTTTAAAATGTTTAGCGTTAAATTGTCTACCCCTTCCCCTCCGCTTCTCTACTGCAATCGTGATAACGTAGGTGAACTGAGCTTTAAGTTAGATATCATTTCACCTGATGCTAGGGTCCTAGGGATTGACACTATTGACACCTCACTTTGAGCTCACTTCACCTTTAGTTTTCACGGTGAGATTTTTACAGAATCAACCGGCTGGTCTCACCTTTAGCAATTGTGTCATGCTTAGATACAGATATGTGCGTCATATTCATATTATCTTTAAAACATATTATTATTATAAATTAAAGTCGCTTTTCGTGTCTATCTGTGTGATCGCGTTGTTCTTCTAAACTTCTCAACGGATTTTGACACGTTTTCACCATCATTTTTATATTAGGTCTTTACCTATCAAATTGCCGATTTTTGATACTGGCTATTGTGAAGATTCATGCACGCGGCGGGCAGCGGCGGCGTCTTTGAATCGATTTGATTTTCCCATCACTATACCTAGTGCTTGTAAGGTAGTCAAAAAATGGCACGCTTGGTTTTCATACAGATCGTGAAGTTTGTTTTTGCTAGGAATTGACACTATTGACAGCTCACTCCGCGCTCACTTCACCTAAGTTTTCACGGTGAAATTTTTAAAGAATAGCACCGCTGACACAATTGCTAAAGGTGAGACCACAGCGGAGTATTTATTTACTAATTAATAGTAAGTAACAGAACATCGAGCTGTTTCGATGTTTTGTTAAAACTTGATTTTGACCCGTGGGGTAATTGCGTAACACACTAACAGTAGCAATGACCTTCATTTTGACATTTCAATAACATTCATTGCGTTATTAACGTTGCTGAGCAGACAAATTTTTCGAACATATGAGATAAGATAATGCGATAAGCAATGGATTTGCAGTATCCTTTAAAATGATTCAGATAGTGATTGATAAAGTGTGTTACGCGATTAGAGAGCATTTTTGTGATAGATATTAATTCATTTTAAACGCAGCACACGTGACCTTCAAAAGTACAGATCCCAGACCGCGAAGACTTATCTACTACCTCGGCGGAGTACTGGTCTTAGGCGCGACTGCTGACCTTTGGGACCAGGGTTTGATTCTTATGTCGGTATTTATATTATATGGGTGTATACCTGAAATAAAATGATTTAATTATCTACTCACTTCAATGTTTTAATAATGAGTTGTATTGCAATACCTAATTGGTGATTGGTTAGCTAGCGACCTCTACGATTGATCATATTATTCTTGCTTGAGCAACCGGCAGCCAGTTCGTCTAACAGATGTCACTGCTTGCGGTAGCGTCGGGGGTCGGGTTACCTCCTTCTCTCAAACATGAGAGGGGTTCTATGTTATGGGTTTGGTTTCCGCACTTAGTCCTTCAAATGGACCATTGTGCGTGGCCGAAAAGATATGAGAGGGGTAATAGCGGATCTTTGACATAATTATGCTCGTGAACGGGTGCTACTTGTGGTGACTGGTCGTCTTGCTAACCATGGTTTTGTTATTGTTATTAGTAATTAAAAAAACTGTTTATTTAATTTATTTCGATGGTCCTAGTTTATCGCTTGTGACTTCGAGTGACAGCTGTGTGAAGATAACCCAACATTGCATAGGTAAATATGTAAGTTGTCACGCCTTTTAAGCCTGGAGGTTTATATTTAAGTGTTAAATTGGGTTTTCATTAATATTTTAGATATTTTTGCTTGAGTATAGTATATATGTAGTTTACATTCTATTTATTGGTATAGTGGCGTGGTTAGCTGACATATGGCAAATAGTTTAATTTAATGTTCTGTGTCTAACATTAACTATTTTGCACACGGAATAGATAATTATGGTCGCCGAGCGCTCGGTTCAGTTGATTAACTGGCGGAACAAATTGCGCTACGAGGGAGCTTCTTCATGCATCCCAAATTTACAATAGGTAGGTACATTTGCAATACCAAAATTCATCAAATCAAATTCATAATTCAAATTCAATTCAGCAGTTTAGTCGTGAAAACGTAAGATACAGACACACTTTCGAATTAAAAAATGTTTAAGTAGTTCTAGCTTCTGCTCGGGACTTCGTCCGCGTAAAATTTTTAGACTACATATTTTTATCTTATTTGTACAGATCGATGATACGAAAGGTTATCTTTATGTTCTTAGGGGGCTTATGCACTTTATATCAGCATGAAGTCACGATTTTTATCGAAGCCATAATTTCATATCAATCAACATGTACTTGATAACAGTTCGATTGTAGATTTAGTATGCAACAAAAGTATGAATGCTATAATTCAATTTGGCACTAAAAGAAAGAAAAATCTAGATTTTTTTTTTAAATAATGTCTGAAAATATTAAGTGTGATGCAAACGGATTAAAATTTTACAAAACAATATTAATGATTAATCGGTGGAAACAAAGATTTTAGATAATATTTTTAAGATAAGATAAGATAAGATTTTATTTATTTGTATAAACATGGTATACATACAAGAGCATGCAAGATGATAGTCATTATAGGTAGTCCAGTCATGTTTAGCCTAATAATATATTGGCGTACAAATATTTTAGTCACATTACTAGTATAATCAATAAACATTTCAACAAAACCAATGTCAGACAAGTTTGTCGACCAAAAATTCAGACACACTATAATAGGCTTTTTGCGATAAAAACACCATCAACTGACGTTTGAACGCATTGATACTTAGCTCCTTCCAATGCTTAGGTAGCTTGTTAAATATAGTTGGAGCCATGCAGATGATACTTTTGCGCATGAGTGCAGTTTTAGCAGGATATACGCGAATTATGCTCATATCCCGTCTGTTACGTGGGACAGCGTCCTGTAAGCGTGGAAATAATTTGGGATTCGCTTTAACAAACATTACAGTTTCGAGGATATACAGACAAGGCAAAGTTAATATCTTGTATTTTTTAAAATACGGTTTGCAAGTATCAACAGTCTTTAGCCTAAACATTGACCTAATGCATCTCTTTTGGGCCTTAAATGCGATGTTGACATCGGTAGAATTTCCCCAAAAGATTATGCCGTATCTTAAGTGAGACGCAGCTAAGCCGTGATAGGCCGCAATTAAGGTATCTACATTCACGACTGCAGCTAGGGAATGCAAGGCGAAAGCAGCACTACAATTTTTTTTACAGAGTATCTCTATGTGTGATTTCCAGTCTAGTCTTTTGTCAATTATTAGTCCGAGGAATTTAGTTGTATTAACGCTTTCAATGGTTTTATTATCAATATTTATGTCCAAATGATTACTCGTCAGACGTTGGCTAAAATGCATGATATTAGTTTTATTCAAATTGATCTTTAAATTATTATAGTCTAACCATTGTATTATAGATGTCAAAGAGTTGTGAATGTCAAGTTTATATTGGGTCATGTCATTATTATTATTGGCAATTGTCACTGTACTGTCATCTACAAATAGAGTCATGGGATGTGAAGTTGATTTTGGCAAGTCATTAATGTATAAAGTGAAGAGAGGAGGTCCCAATACACTACCTTGTGGAACACCAAAGGTAACGTGACGCTCATCTGAAACAAATATCTCCTCTTTTTTAGTAGCTATATTGATTCTAGTTAGTTCTGTCTTTTGCTTTCTATTGTCTAAATAAGATTTGATTAAATTGAGAACATTACCTCTTATTCCATAAGCGTCAAGTTTTTTAATTAGAATGTCATGATTTACGTAGTCAAACGCTTGCGTCATGTCGCAAAAGATAGTACATACAGGTGTTCTTTTGTCCATCTTTGTCAATACCGTGTATAGAAAGTCGTAGATTGCCATACCTATAGTTTTATTTTCACGAAATCCTTTTTGCTCGTTACATAGTATATTATTTTTTTCTATGTAACCGTTTAATTCTTTGTGCATGAATTTTTCAAAAACTTTAGAAAATATTGGAATCAGTGAAATAGGCCTATAATATTCCATGAGCTCTCTATCCTCTTTCTTAAATATTGGCCTAACGATCGCCATTTTTAGTGCGTCAGGGAAAGTGCCCGCGCCAATCGAAAGATTAATAATATGACACAAATGGCTGCATATTTCGTACGCTACTGCTTTTAGTATTTTGGTAGATATGCCATCGTACCCGACGCTATTTGTGTTCTTTAAGGCCATTATAATTTTTAATATCTGTTGAGGTGTGCAAGGGGCTTTTATGTCCTAACAACAGATATTGCAAGCAAGAATATGGTAATTATAGCTTTGATTTAATGGTTAAATATTTAGCACTGAGCAGTGGTGGCCAAGTGGTAACGGCCGCGACTTACGAGTTGTAGGTCGTAGGTTCGAACCCAGACAGGCGCTTTACTTTGTGTAAATTATTTCATCACCACTGCTCTCAAAACGGTGAAGGAAAACATCGTGAGGAAACCGGCATGTCCTAGAACCAAAAATTCGAAGACATGTGACATCTGTCAATCCGCACTGGGCCAGCGTGGTGGATTACGGCCCACTCTCTCTCACCAAGAGGAGGCCAGTGTCCCAGCAGTGGGAACGTTATAGGCTGATTATGGTATGGTTTAATTAGCACTTACCAAACGAAATATTGGATTTGGAGAGGAAGTTCCAGTGCCCACTATATTGAAACATTTGAAGCAACCATAAAATACATATAATAAATCTGTAGACGAGGCGTTTCTGTACATTGAAAATATAAAAAAAAAAATAGTTGGGGTGCTATAGGATAACCAACAGATGCTATTTCATAAATTTTTAGAATTTTTGTCTGTTTGTCAGTTTGTCGGTTTGTCTGTTTGTCTGTTTGGATGTGACAAAATTTGATTTGAACAGGTTCAACGTAAAAAGTACCAAACCAATATGGTTAATTTTTATACTCAAATATAGTGTAGAACTCGGAGTAGTGCTTAGTTTTTGTTTCATCGCAATCGGTTCATTGTATCAAAAGATATAATCAATTTAAAGTGTTCTACAACAACTTTCATTACGTAAGTTGGATACACGTAATGACATCTATTGGCGCTTTATAGTACTAACGAAAACATAATTATTGTGTTTATAACATTATTATGTAAATAATCATGTCATGCAGGCTTACCTATAAGATGACTATCACAGTCACTTCTGCCTGTGTTATTTGAAAAAGTAATGATAATGATTACATAATGTTGGTTGATTAGTGGCGCTAAAAGAATTTCAAATAAAAAGTGAGGATAATGTAAGATAATATTATGTGACGTGGTGTTCTGAGTGATAAAGATTGCAATGATAAATGATAAATGATTTTATTTTTGTAAGTAGGTTTGTACAAACACACGTCAATCATGTTTTTTTTTTTAAACTAGATGAAGTCGGCGTTTCCTATCTGACTACTCTGAGAAGAAAGGCCGAAACAAACACACACACGGGCAACTTTATGTAGGAGCTCTTTCGAGGGGCAAGCAACCTTTCTAACATTGTTAGAAAGGTTGGCTGGAAGAGGGCGTTGTGCGCCCTCCGCCGACGCCCGATGCGCCTACTGCGGGCCGGGTGAGTGGATGAGATCTCCCTCTCCCTTTCCACAGCCTCCTTCTGCGAAACGGTCATCTCGCAGAAGGAGGCTGCGGAAAGGGAGAGAGAGATCTCGTCCACTCACCCGGCCCGCAGCAGGCGCACCGGGCGTCGGCGGAGGGCGGACAACGCCCTCTTCCAGCCCCCCTAAATGGGTCCTGGGGCGACGGACTCGGGGACGTCCGTCGCCCCCCACACATCAGGACCCGAGGTGGCGGCGCGTAGTGTTCCACGCGCGCCCCTCTTAGACGTCACGGGGGGAGTCAAACACCTCACTCCCCCCCCTGACCCGACGAGGCCTGCAGTGGCGGGCCGGCACCAGTCGGGGGTTGCGGAAGGATCGTACGTTCCCGCGACCCCCGGCGTAGGTGTGGGATGGAACACCGGGGTGGTTTTTAGTCAGTAAGAGTCTGACAGACCCCGCCGCCCACCCCAGGGCGGCGGACATCCATGAGGATTTTCCACCCCGGAACAAAAAAAAAAAAAAAAAGTGGTCAGTGACCATGACTGCTATGCCGGAGGTCGTGGGTTCGATTCCCACCCAGGACAAATGTTTGTGTGATGAGCATGATCATTTTTGTTCTGTGTCTGGGTGTAATTTATCTATAATGTATGTATTTAGAAATATATAAGTATGTTTATCAGTTGTCTAGTACTCATAACACAAGCTCTGCTTAGCTTGAGACTAGACGGCGTTGTGTGATAGTTGTGGAATATTATTATTATTATTATACAAAATTCAATTTTAAATTGTATGCTCTTTTATACAATACTAGCTTCCGCCCGCGGCTTCGCCCGCGAGGTACGTCGATAAAAACTTGTACTTACGTACGTCTATCCTATATTCTTCCCCGGGATGCAATCTATCTCTCTGCCAACTTTTATCGAAATTCGTTCAGTTGTTTAGACGTGAAAAGGTAGGTAACATACAGACATACAGAGTTACTGCCGAATTTACATATAATATTAGTATGGATAATAAGTAATGCCTTCGCCTTACTCTCTATTATATGCAGGCGTTATGTTTTGTAGGTAGGTACCTTTCGAATAAGCGTGTTACATTACTTATAGAAATGCTGTAGTGTGTACTTACCTTAAGCTAACGCTATCATAATTATAACATTAATAAATTTCGTTGACATCAGTTTGTTTCTTATCAAAATAAACATAACCATGTTGTAGGGTAATGTCTGCTGTTATTGGCGTTCCTGCAATGACTTGCACATTTTTTTTCATTTCATAATCAGCCTATAATGTTCCCATTGCTGGGACACAAGCCTCCTCCCGGTAAGAGGTAGTCGGCCATAATCAAAGAGAATTATATCATCTTAGTCTTTGGCCATGATCCATAACGCGGGCCTAAAGGTCAAGGCACACGTATCAAACCGGAAAGGGATCAACTCGAGCCGTTCAGTATTCTTTGTATGAAACTCCCTACTGCAACGCACGCTAATCGGAATCGTAACGTAATCGCTTCGCCTCGGGACAAGCTCACGAACCGCGCTGCGGTGCGTTTCGGCTCGTTGTTCCCGCACTTACGGCTCGTCGTCTCAATGCTTACGGCTCGTCGTCCCCGCGCTTACGTCTCTCCGTACCCGAGTTTATACGTCTCTTCGTCCACCCTTGTCCCTCTCACCCCCCCGGCCTGCCTGCTGCACCATCATCCAGCGGTCGGCGAGACGTAAGCGCGGCGTCACCTAGCCGTATTTGATACGTGTGCCTAACCTTAATGCAGGTTTGTAGATGATACATGTCTTCGAATTTTGGGTTCTTGGACATACCGGTTTCCTCTCGATGTTTTTTTCACCGTTTCGAGAGCAGTGGTGATGAAATAATTTACACAAATAAAGCGCCTGTCTGGGTTTGAACCATGACCTGTCGCGGCCGTTATCACTGGGCCACCATTGCTCTGTATTATTATGGGCTTCTATTATGGCTTTTTGTATTATTTTTGGCATTTTGCTTTGTTAAAAATATTATTGGACACTCTAATATAATGAATTGCGCTTCTTGTTGTAAAGGTCTAACAATTTCTATTTTGGGGTTCCAAAACTGCGACTGACTTGAATGTAGCGATCGCCAGCCACGGCCGCCTGCGAAGAAATTGCCTAACGCATTCCACGACGTCCGAGGAGACGAAGTGGTTATGTGAACCTGCACCTACTAAAAACTCACAATGCAAGGTTCAAGTTTAAGGATCTGTCTTATCTGTTCTGTTATCAGCTTATGCTGGAAATGTATATTTAGCTTGATATGTCGTCGTGCGTACCTACATACCAAATTAGATTCATAAAATAAACAGCAATAATTTTCTAGAGAAATCTCTTAGGTTACCGTCATTGTGTCATAGAATCCTATAATGTTTATAATTCTTATCTTCCTGTAACCTGTAAAGCATAAATTACATTTTACTTTGAAGTCATACTACAGAGCGCTCTTGCTGCAGGATAGGCCATGGTGTCCGAGGCAGTCAACTGCTTCACCGCACTGACAGCGATATGGAGCTCCGCAAGGAGCGCCCAGATGCAAACATGTAGCGAGCCGGAATATTGTGTCACTCAGCATAGTGCCGGTTTTGCCTGAAGCCAGAGGCCCGACTCCCATTCACCCACAGCCAGCAGGCGGGCACGCTCAGCAGTATTGGTGGATGTATTAATAAGTTTATTCCGTACCAATCTACAGAGCAGCTCATCCCACTGTCTCTGGAAAGACGGGTTCTCGGGCTGAACCGTGTCCGGGTAAGCCACTTTCCAGGCGTTTACCGCATCGGCCAAATTCGGCACTTCAGAGTCAACCATATAATTTTTACTGGATAATAATTAATTTATCGCAAAGTTTTAGCATCGCCTTTATTTATTTACAAGTCTTTTAGAAGTTTGGTATTCGAATTTTATTCTCTTGGCATAGTGAGGACCAATTCTTTAAGTTTCTTCCTGTGTATCTTAGATGTACTGGTTTGTGGTAGCTCCTTCATGAAGATTACGCCCCCTCTGAGTTGCTTGGAGTCTGTCAGCGTTTCTGCGAAGAGAATTCGAAATTTATTACTACTTTCGCAAGTCTGTTTTCTTCTGCAAGTCTTTTCTTTTAGAGAGTATTAACTCTAGTTTAATTATTATTTTAATATCTGCTTCTCCGTGACGATGCGTTTTCAAATTATACTGGCCCAAAACTTCCATTCTTTTCATATAACTGTGTGGCAAACCAGCAAGCAGTATGTGGTACTGGGTGGCTACCTTAGTGGTAAGTGGTCACAGCCGCCTATAGACCTCTGCATCACCAAAGCATCACAGTTGCGTTGGCATCCTTAACACAAAGCTCGTCAACACAAGTCTCGTGTGGCTGTTTTGTTACTGGAATACAGCTGAAGGTAAGGTAGGTAAGGTAGTACTTTCAATAAGTATGGCGGCTTCTCAGAAGAGCTCCTTCACGAAGAGTTAGATAGAAGGTCTTAGCAGCTTACCATTAACCAGGTCCTTGATCTCCTGTGCTGTAGGGCTGCATCCAGGTTTTGGAACAACGCACGCCACGACCAGCTCACCGCACTCTCTGTCAGGTATACCTGTCACAGCCACGTGGAATACTCCAGGGTGTCTCATTATCACCGCCTCAATTTCTACTGGAGACACCTGCAATCACATATTTTTTCAGGACATGAAATGGTCGAAACGCTAATGATCTTTGGACCGTGGCTGTGAATATTATAACCCCCAAATGTGAGTTCTTCTTTTCGAGTCTATGTTAAATGTGTAGGTATTAAGGGAGTTAGGCCCAGTGAGTGACTACGCCAATCGCCGCAACAATAATGTTATTAGGTCCTCAGAAGTGATTTTGTGCGAGGAAGACATCATAATACGGCTATATCTAAGAAGAAAAATAACGGGCGGATACAAATCCAACGCAAATCAACTTAAAGGTTTAATGTAGTGACAGAAACAGTTTGGCCCGTTCAACAACCTATGACCCGACCGGTCCATTAGGATAACTGCCTTAAAGTTACGTGGCATTTGAGAATTCAGGGATCAGATCCTTAATAAGATGTAAGGAACTCACCTGATGATTTCTGTACTTCAACAATAACTTGTATCGTTCAACAAAAAACAGGTTCCAGGAGTGATCCCTGTAGAAGATGTCTCCAGACTTGAGCCAGCCGTCTTCTGTGAACGTCTCCTTTGTCACCTCTGGGTTGTTGTGGTATCCCTGAAAATATACATAAATTACACGTACGAAGTGTGAGATTCCAAATATTGGACATAATTCTGATAAGATCCTATCAGAACCTAACATCCCAAATATGGATAAGAGTCCTGTTTTTCTTTACTTTTAATAATTACTTCAGACCACTAATTTTGATACCAAACTTGTTGGATTATGGCCTGTTTCATCACATTCGGCATTTTTAGATGGAAGAATGTGTTCCGGTGAAACAGAGTTAGATTTTGTTTCAAGGTAATAACTACTTAATAAAGCGTTACATTTTTTTTAATATGGCTTCGTTTTGGACGGTTACCCGTTAAATGTCAAGGATTTTGAGCCTTCTGCCAATTTCTCTAGTTACTTAAAATAATAATGCAGTAGATAAATTAAACGAATATCTTACTTTAAACACAGTTGGGCCTCTGAAGCATAACTCTCCTAAGGCATTAGGCTCAGTGATATCTTTATTGTTTGCTGGATCCACCAACTAAAACGAAAAAATGAACATTATCATCCTCTTTGACCTGCCCTTATCCCAAAGAATTGGGATTGTATGAGCAAGTCTTCCATACATCATATCGTTCAAATTTCAATCATTCGTTCAATCACGTTTTTTTTTTAATGCTGAATTGGCCTGCTCTTGACCTCGATCACGCCTGATGGAAAGCGCCACTTCAGATCTTACATAACTAAACATAATGGTGTTGTTTTCTTACTTTTCGCTTCACTCTTGTCAAAGCGGTAGTGGTTAGGATCTAAGAATCGTTGACAAATGTAAAAGTCTTTTCCCCATGGCGGGTGGGCAGGAGCAACAGAACGTCACCTGGGACGATTCTTACATACTCTTTCAATTGCTTCCTTCACGTTCATACGTGCACGCCGGTTGCGAGTGATGTGATGACACTTGTCCTTTCTGAAGAACACTACCGATGTGGTCAGGGCGGCCCTTGATAGTTACTATAAACTTACTTTAATTTCAACACAACCAGCTGCTCGTCCGCATGACCCTGGAACTGGTTGGAAGTCGTGTTGAACAATAATCCCACTCACTTCACTCATGCCGTACATCACGTACACGTTATCTATTTTAGAAATTTGCTGAAAAACAAAATTAATAAACATGAGTATGAATCTCCAGGGATCTCGCAATGAGAGAGAAACAGAGCTATGCAAGACGAAAACCGTCCTTTTTGACAGAAACAAATTACAACCTTCTTTAAAAATGTTCCATGGTCGATCAATCAAACAACTCAGCCTATTGCAGTACACATAAGCCCAAGTTCCACCAACGGACACAGTTCCCTATCTTCGGCCGATCACTGTCAATCTAGCTAGGAATCGTCCTACAGCCACCTTAGGGATTGAGACTGGACCAAATCTTGGTAGTGCAAATAATTGACACCGACTAAGGAGCATAGTCGATTACTGAATTGCTTTACAATACTAGAGAAGATAAAGAAAAACAAACCTTCACTTCATCGATGACTTCTGGCGTAACAGCGCTGCCACCTAACAAGATGGATTCGAAGCAGGTGAAGTCGCATTTAGCACTTGTCATCATAGTTGTCATCATTGTAGGGCTAGTAGCGATGTAGGTAGGCTGTGGGAATATGAAATCAGTTAGAAGTATCAGCAATGTAATGACGCAACAGTTTCGCATTCATTAGAACTAGCCCCAGTTTATTTCATCCGTGTTCGCTCGCCTTCGGTCAGTACCCCGTGTACTGACCGAAGGCGAGCGACAAAGACAAATAGAGCATTCGATCAGGCTTTAATAAATGAGGTTTAATTATAACTAATTTCTGTTAAGTCCAGAATCCAGAAAGCGATTGAACTACGAGAAAAACGTGATCTTATTTTTTCATTATCATCCTTTATTTATCACCATTTCAGCCGAAACACGACGGACAGCCGTTTACTGGTGGTCATAGGCATTTAAATAGCATCACCATATCAAAGTGGTCCGTGCTCTTCGCATCCAGCAGATTCACGCTACCTTCTCCAGGGTATCGGTATACCTTCCGATACGCGGGCACCCAGTCCAGAACCTTTGGGTTCATTGGCCTTCCTTCATTGTGCATCGCTAACCAGACTACTGTTCATCAGTGAATAATTGCCTCCTACCTTATATTTAATAACTAGTTCCGCGAAATGTTCCGGAGTGAGAGGTGACGATGTCTGCAGCCGCGTATATTTCAGAATCGGGGAGAAGAGGTAGTGGAAGCCAGCTGACAGCCACTGCGCTGGTGATGTCACTATCACCATCTTTGTTGGGGTAGGGAACTTCGAGAAACTTGCCCTGACAGAAGAAAATATATTACGTGATGATAAGAAAAATATATTTATATATACTCCATTTGAGCTCTTCTGCATTATCCTTCCTTTTGGAGAAACCTCACTTTTCACAAAATAAACAGAAGGGAGATAATTGGAGTTTTAGTCGTTCGAACTATGAAAACTTATAGTAGCTTATGTATTGAGTAAAGGACGGGGAGAGATGAACTACTTACCACAAATAAGGCGTTGCAACACTTAGGTTCTTGTGTGTAAGCATGGCCGTTTTTGGCACCCCTGTGGTGCCACTTGTTGATGTCAGGTACGCTACGGTGTCCACGGGATCCAGGTCTGTTGGTCTGGAAGTGTATGAAGATTAAGTTAATCCATAGACGTTTATCAGTCTTGCCAAATGTGATTGTGGTAAAGGTGCTTAAAGATTTGCTCCATTTTTTAAAGATCGCTATTATCGCTCGACATGCTGTATTTTGGATTTGTGACCATCAATAAGATCTGTCCGCTTTTACAGATATGCTCGATTTCATCGATCTTTACTGTCACCTGTTGACGATCTATATATTAAAGTTAAAGGGTGGTCTCATAATTGGAAGCGCACACAATTTTTGTTTCCAATTCTTTTCTTGAATCATCATCTGCCTAGTCTTTTCCCAACTGTGTTGGGGTCGGCTTCCAATCTAACCGGATGCAGCTGAATACCAGTATTTTACATGGAGCGACTGCCTACCTGACCTCCACAACCCAGTTACTAGGTAATACGATACCCCTTGATAAGACTGGTTGTCAGACTTTCGGACTTCTGACGGCTTAACGTGGTTTTCGAGGCACGGAGGGGTCTCGGTATGCATCTGACGTTTCATAAGTGCCCATGTAGGTTTATGTGAAATAAAATATTTTGATTTTGATTTTTTGAAAGATGGTCACCCATCCACAGACCAACCGCGCCAAGCGTAGCTTAACCTGATCGATCGACCTGTGCGGCTGTTATTATTTAGCCACAGGCCCCTCTCCTCCAATTCTTTTCTTGTATACTTGCATGTATTTGTGTATCTGTTAGAGATCTAATAAATGACTAAAATCGAGACAGACACACCATCCGTAACTTATAGGTAATAAAACTCGATTTGGTTCGGTCGCGTCGATTGTCAAAAAATAAACAACTACAACTACAACAACAACTTACTTAAATTTTTTTATTGATTTTTCATCTTCATTTTCTAGTAGGTCTGCTAATGTGGTATGTTTACTATCCTTATCAAAGATAAGAATTTTGGCATCTACTTTGGACATTTCTAACGCCTTCTGGATGTCTGCCGTCTTTTCGCTTTGACAGAATATTATATTCGGGCGGTTCGTGTGGAATAAATCTTTCAGTTCAGCTGAAATGTGAACATTTTACATTGTTTTAATCTGGCAAGCTCTTGGAATTTTATACGTAGGTACCTGTTGGATTACGAAAATACATAAAAAAATACAATCAAAAGAGTTTTAAATATACTAGTATTTTAAACTTTGGATTTTTGTTGGTTAAGGAAAATATTGTATAGAAAGCTTATTTTAGGGATAATGATTTGACATTGACAGTCCAAGTCTGGTGAATCATTAAGAATATGTGAAGAAGCTTTGTTTTGCCTTGTCTTGTCTAGCTGCAGGAGAGCTTCTCTTACTTTTTCTCATAAGCTATTCAAGCAATGAAAAAGAAACAACCACCCTAATTAACACGGAAAAAAATAAACTTACTGGCTCCCAAAGTAACATCGATGGATGCTATCATAATTCCAAGATACAGAGCTGCATAGTGGGGTATGCAGAACTCGATGTGGTTTGGTCCCATCAGCACCATGACGTCACCTTTCTTCAGTCCCAAGTTCGTAAGAGAGACAGCGCATCGGATGCTTCTGTCTAGAACCGAGCCATTGGTTTCAGATTTCCCTGTTCCTCCATCGATCTAAGAGAAATACGGGTTCAACTTATGCGCGTTTCCTACATCCAAGAATCATTTTGAACTACTTACCTACCGAGGTTGGATGATAGGTTTGGAAAGTCACGACAAATCGAATGGCTGGACTCGTCTACATAGAAGGCAAAACTAAGGATTTGTACACATTCCTTTGTTTTGGAAGAGGCTGTGAAAGGGCCCATAACAAATACCTCCGTTTTGTTCTGCAGTTTGTAGCACACAGGTCGATCGACCTTTGGTCAGATCGTGACAGTTTGACAGCACAGAACACCTCTTAAGGCATTTAAAGAACAAATGATTGGTCAAGTGGAAACCAAGAGCTAATTAAGTACTTGAGACCTGACCTAGCAAAGAAGTCTTAGAAAAACGCAATCATACAGGGTTGCAGGCACATCGACGCAAATTTCAACGCAGCTCTCAGAATCATGTGCTGAATTCATGGTTACAGTTTTCGCGGCGATGCGATGTCCCTGCCAGCCTGTACGGTCTAACTGTAACAAATGAAAAAAAAAAACCTAAAAAGTATATACCTGCAGAACAAAATCGGGGTCATCTTGCAAGCAGTGTAGTATGAGCTTCCCAATGTGGTATCTGTCTGAAGGGATCCCGGTCTTCGCCACCACACCGGAACCTACTTCGGCCATGTACCAGTGCACTGCGTCGACAGCGCGTCTCGTCATGATTGTTGTTATTTACTTCTGAAATCAATTTACTTACGTTTTAAAAGATGCGGGCAACTGCCCGATGATTCATGTCGGGCCGTTGTACCTATATATGCTAGTTGCGCGGTAAACTCTGCTTGCGAGATGCAAGATTTTGCGTGACGTCGTATGACGCGTTGTTTACATGTGGCGTTGTAGATACCGCTACAGGTCTTCCAAAGGTCCGGGACCCCAGAGTCCCGAGAAATGTCAGGAGACGTAAAAATAGTAATAATACCATGCTAAGGGTATGTGCCCGACCCAGTTACCATACTACAGGCATGTGCACGGCCCAGTTCTCGAGAATGGTCTGACAGGACTATTGTAGCCAGTAAGCTTGATATAGTGGTATTGATGGATGAGAGTACCTTGCAATGATTGTTGATATCGCTGTCCCTCATGACGAGAATCTCGTGAAAGCTGAGAAAGATTAAAAGATCAAGTATCTTGACTTAGCACACGAGGTTGTAGACATGTGGGACGTGGACTCTGCAATCATTGTACCGATAATCGTTAAAATAAATGGCCTACTATCGGAAAGCCTCGACAAACCCCTCAGGAAGCTCTCATTACGCGGCTGGGTCAAGGGCTTGATTCAGAAAGCGGTACTTTTGGACACGGCTCGCATAGTGAGGAAGTTCCTCCCTCTAGACCCCTGACCACCGGCAGCTTGGACCATGTTCCAAAGCCGATGGGGCACTATTTAAAAACTATATTATTTTATAGAAATGTAACTAATATGTAAACAAATGAAAAAAAGAGTCTAGTCTTCTTCGTGTCGATGACTGTATCTAATCATAAAAAAAAGTAATTTAAAAAAATTAAACCGACTTCAAAAAGAAATCAACTCAAAATTATGAAATAACTTTAATTTCGGAAGTCGGTGTCTTGGGATCTGTATTTTAGTTTTTTGCCACCGACTTCCGAAATTAAAGTTATTTCATAATTTTGAGTTGATTTCTTTTTAAAGTCGGTTTAATTTTTTTAAATTACTTTTTATTTCGTAATTTTTAGATTTTTCCCTTTGACACTACACCCGTAGCTCGTATCAATACGCCAGGCCGTCACACTTACACGTATTAGTCCATATCTTGAAAATTACTGAACCGATTTTGATGAAACTTGCACTGTTCCCTAAGTTGAAGTAAATGTAAGCTAATACAAAAAAAATGGTCACGATCCGATTAATAGTTGCTGAGAAATGCGTGGACAAACATACATACATACATACATACGTCTATGAAATTTTGTATATTTGTTTGGAAGCCTTAGTAGATTGTCAAATGTGAATATAAGGCAATTCCAATAATATTACATACATACGTATCGAATTGATAACCTCCTTTTTTTTGAAGTCGGTAAAAAATCAACTAATTTTATTAATTTACTATTTATGGCTATTTATTTATTTTTAAATTGTCCAAGTATTTAAATTAGTTTGACAATAATATAACAATATTATTTATTGATTTATCAAACTAATTTAAATACCTTGATAATTTTTATATTAGTATTATAGACTTTGTTCAATGTTTTTTTTTTTGATTTTATCCTTACAGGGTCCATATTTATGTACCTACCTAGCTTTAATCCCTTTTGTAACATTTTTTTTACAATATGGAATGCAATAAATGAATACAAATATGCAGAGATGATTGCTATAAAAACTTCCCATTATATACCTGTATAAGTATTACTGCGTCCAAGATATTTTGGAAATTAATTGTTACCACTTACTTTTGTAACTTTTAAATAAGTATCAAAACACAACACAAATAAACAAAATGCCTCCACACTTACAGTATTTAAGAACACAAGTGCTTCACGTAAAGTCTCTTTGCCAAATGTTTTTAATCAGTTCTAATGCCTATATTTATATATCTTGTTTTTCACTTAGAGATAACACAGGAGACACGAAATAATCATTATTTATCGTTTAGTTACAGATATTGATGAAAGTTCACATCAAATGCAGAAATAACCATTCTCTCTTTTATTGTGTAAATTTAAGAATCGTAGCTTCTTGCCTTCCTCAAGAATTGGGCTATCAAATGCAAAAATATTTTTTCCGCTGATACGGACAGTTCCAGAGATTAGCGCATTCAATCAAATTTTAAAATTATATTTTTGTCCAAACGTAGGTCTAACGTAGTCTAACGTAAACGTAGGTCACTTTTTAAAACATAAAAGAGATAATAAAACAGAAATATGGTGTCGCGGACTTTTTTGTAGAATTATTTCAGGCGGACCATAGCCATACATTGTTTTTAGGGTTCCTTGTAGGAACTCGGGAAGTAGGAAAGGGAAGGAGATTGGGAGGGATTTTTTCGATACAAAAGCGCATTCCTAGCCAACATCTCAACTTTAGGTGAATATGCATCCGAATATCCGATCTTTGGTGATAATGCATCCACTATATAGTCCTGACCTTGCACCCTCAGATTTTCACCTGTTTCGGTCTCTTCAGAATTCTTTAGGTAGTGTTAGGTTAACATCAAGAGAGGACCGTCAAAACAACTTGTCGCAGTTTTTTGATCAGAAGTCCCAAAATTTCTACAGCAATGGGTTTATGTCACTGCCTTCAAAATGGGAAAAAGATATCGAACAAAATGACACATATAAATTACTAGCAGCGCCCCGCGGTTTCACCCGCATAAGTTTCGATCCTGTGAGAATATCGAGATAAAAGCTATCCTATGTCCTTTCCCGGGACTCATAAACTATCTGTATACCAAACATCTAAATCGGTTCAGTGGTTTAAGCGTGAAGAGGTAACAGACATACACACTTTCGCATTTATAATATAATAATAATAATAATAATAACCCCACCGCCGTATCTCTACGTTGACGTCGTGGTGGGGCTTGCGCGCTCCGAACTCTAGGCCTGTGCCGGAAGAGTTTACTTTGCCGGAACAGGTCTAATGTGAGGAGCCAGACCAAGAGGGATACAGAAACCCGCAGGGCAGCATGTGGCGAGCTGTTGGGCAGTAGCGACCCCACGGACCCTATCTCCCGGGAGAAGTCTTGTTCCTCACCTCTGGCTTGCCTTTATTGGCCGGCTGGAATGAACAATGACGAGGAACAGAGCTCCCACCTCATTCTTGCCTTTATTGGCCGGCTTGAGTGGAGATTCGCAAGAGCAAACGTGCTCGGAGGAAGGAAGTATTCCAGTAAGATGCTGGTAGGGATCTTGACCGTACTTCCGGGATTGTCCTGATAGCCGTGGAATACCTCTCCACTCCTCATAAGCACCTCAGGACGTGTTGCCCCCTTGTCGCTAAGTCACTATGTGCTAGCGGCCGTTTTCGGGGGCCCATTATTGAGTGTGCAAGTCACCCCCTGCTATTTTATCTGTGTATATATAAAGCATTGATCAGGCAGGGGTCATAGTTTACCAGAGTTCCTGGAAACCGGTCCACTTTAGCCACCCAAACCAATAGTCCAACTTTTTATTTTTCCATATCCTGCAATAGTCCTACATCAACCGGGGGTTGTCCTTGGGTGCACTTGCATAGTGCTTACAGGGATAATCGTCGGTTGGTGCCTCATTTCATTGAACATCTCTAAAAGGCCTCTGCGAGTTGGCTTCGGCCCCTCGTACGCCTTCCAAAGGACCGGGACCCCAAGGCCCCGAGATATGTTAAAATATAGAAATAAATAATAATAATATTCCACAACTATCACACAACGCCGTCTAGTCTCAAGCTAAGCAGAGCTTGTGTTATGAGTACTAGACATATTAGTATGGTTAATCAAATTTAAATAAACTATGAAAAAAAATTCTTGAATTTGTATAAAAAATACGAAAAAACCTATTATAAAGAAACAAACAAAACCTCTTTATAATATTATTATTATAGAAGTATATATAAGTATGGATTTACTATAAATTGTAGATAGGTACGTATCAAGATTTGTTAATAGTGTAAATACACTATCAAATATAAAAATAGAAACAAATACTCGTCATCGTGACTAGCATGATTTCTGTTCATACAATGTGTAGCGATAAGACCGCCTTATGTGATTACTAATTAGATACATTTTCCGTCTGTTTGTATACTTGAGAGGAGGCCTGTGTCCCAGCAGTGGGAACATTATAGGCTGATTATGGTTATGGTTGTATACTTAATTTTACTTTCCCGTTTTAGTCTTCTCCATCATTTTCATAGTCTGATGGGGCGGCAATCTTACACGCTCTCCTTGGCAAGGGCTCTCTCTTAAATTTCAACTTCCTTACACCGGGTAACTACAAAAAAATCTTAAAGAAACCAATAACCTACCGTTTTTTTAGCAAAACCATCTCAACAACGATTGCCACACTAAATATTGGCGATATATCAAGATGGCAATATGTTACCGTGTGCCATTAAAACAATACTAATCCATTCACCGCAGAGTTCACAACATACCTAAAGCAAGTTGGCAAGGCGTTGAATTAGCGGTCATTTACCTAACTTTGACCGTACCTATGAAAATGGGCGCGCGACGACGTTGCCAAATCACTTGTCTACGCGCACGTATGTCATCATGGCATCCCTTTAAATAATGACATGCTCTAACTTTTCGTTTGTAACACTTTGAATTAGATATTTTAATTTAGCGCAACTATTCAATTTCATCCTGTATTTTTGGGTAACACAATTAAATTGTAATTGAAAAATCATCGAGGAACGTTGAGGTTATTTTAACCACAATTGTCAAATTCATTATATTTAAAATTATTTTCAATCAGGTTTAAGTATAGAAATAATCGAATCAACGTACTCAATTAGTAAGTGGTACTACAGATTACATCCACAGTTACGTTGTCTGACCCAGAAACAGACCATGTTTACATAAATTATGGCGGTCTTATCGCTACACAGTGTAGAACAGAAATCGTGCAAGACACGATGACAAGCAACAACAAGGCACAATTTCAAAATGAAAACAAATATTAACAGAATATGATACGTCGGTAGCTAGATAGTGTAGCGAAAATAAAAAATCACTTCGCTGCATTGAATAAAAACGTATAATTTTATAGGTAAACCAAATTTTAAATATGAAATGTAAAAAAAAACTAAATACACGTTTATTATTTACAAGACAATATTGCAGCTGCTGTAAATATATTAGGAAAACGAGAAATCAGAAGAGTGTAACAATTTAACAATTTCAGAGTTTTCAGAGTATCTTTTAGGATAAAATGTTTTTAGGTTCGTTAGAACTAAGTAACTTGCACAGATTTTAAAAGGAATTCAATCTAAAATACATTAGCTACGTTGTCCTGAGATAAAAAAGGCCAGAGAGAGCTTATGTGTTCACAAAAAATAGTTTGAGATCGTAGTTTCCTGGACACAGGCGAAAGAGGCCACGAAAAAGTCAGAGACATGCTTATAGCAACACCGCATCATATTCAACCCTTATACCCCGACTACGTCGGGGTGAGCCTCCAATCTTACCGGATGCAGATGAATACCAGTATTAGCCACCGCATATCAGTAACAATGCCATTGTTGGATTTTAACGTTTTAAATTACTAATCAACCAATCGGAATACCATTAGGTAGATATATGAATTGTTTAATAATTGCAGGATGCAATTACCTACGTTTTGCGTGAATTCCTCTGAAGATTTTAGTGTTTTGCACACGCTGTGGTTGTTGACGTACGACGAGGTACCTACCTACTACGCTTTGGAATGGGCAACTAGCTTCATATTTTCTGACTGACCGACTTCTTGACAATTCAAAAGTGCATGTAAATGGTTTAATTGAAATATATGCTTTGAGTTTGTCCTAAATTTCGCTTGTATGCAATATTGCAATATTATCATGTAAATCATGTATTTATATGCAATATTATCATAATCATTTCCAGTCCTGTTCCACCCAATGCTGAATATATTTCTCCTCCTGTATATGCCATATTATCATCATCATTTCCAGCCCTGTTCCACCCAATGCTGAATATATTTCTCCTCCTGTTTATGCCATATTATCATCGTCATTTCCAGCCCTGTTCCACCCAATGCTGAATATATTTCTCCTCCTGTATATGCCATATTATCATCATCATTTCCAGTCCTGTTCCACCCAATGCTGAATATATTTCTCCTCTTGTTTATGCCATATTATCATCATCATTTCCAGCCCTGTTCCACCCAATGCTGAATATATTTCTCCTCTTGTTTATGGCATATTATCATCATCATTTCCATCCCTGTTCCACCCAATGCTGAATATATTTCTCCTCTTGTTTATGCCATATTATCATCATCATTTCCAGCCCTGTTTCACCAAATGCTGAATATATTTCTCCTCCTGTATATGCCATATTATCATCATCATTTCCAGTCCTGTTTCACCAAATGCTGAATATATTTCTCCTCCTGTATATGCCATATTATCATCATCATTTCCAGCCCTGTTTCACCAAATGCTGAATATATTTCTCCTCCTGTATATGCCATATTATCATCATCATTTCCAGCCCTGTTCCACCCAATGCTGAATATATTTCTCCTCTTGTTTATGCCATATTTCTCTGGTCTGTGCGAGTCTCATCCAGGTCTTCCCCGCGTTCTTCTGTAGGTCGTCCACCCACCTGGCTATTGGTCTACCAACGCTCCTTCTACCGTCTCTCGGCAACCATTCCGTTAGGGATCTGCTCCATTAATTACATTACTTATATCAAATTGATTGTTTAATGATTGCAGGATCCAATTAGCTACATTTGCGTGAATTCCACTGAAGATTTTGTGTTTTGCGCACGCTTTGGTTGGCATAGATTATGAATTGTTTTCTGTACAGTCTGTACTATATACTTACTAGCAGCGCCTCGCGGTTTCACACGCATAAGTGTCGATCCCGTGGGAATATCGAGATAAAAACTATCCTTTGTCCTTCCCCGGGATTTAATCTATTTATCTGTACAATTTCATCGAAATCCGTTCAGTGGTTTAGGCGTGAAAAGGTAACATACAGACAGACAGACAGACAGAGTTACTTTCGAATTTATAATACTACTAGCTGACCCGGCAAACGTTGTTTTGCTCCTACACTACTCCTACCCTACTCCCACACTACTCATACCCTACTCCTACACTACTCCTACCCTACTTCTACCCTACTCCTACCCTACTCCTACCCTACTCCTACACTACTCCTACCCTACTCCTACACTACTCCTACCCTACTCCTACACTACTCCTACACTACTCCTACCCTACTTCTACCCTACCCCTACCCTACCCTACTCCTACCCTACCCTACTCCTACCCTACTCCTACACTACTCCTACCCTACTCCTACACTACTCCTACCCTACTCCTACACTACTCCTACCCTACTTCTACCCTACTCCTACCCTACTCCTACTATATAAAAAAAAAAAAAAAAAGTATCCTATGTCCGTCTCCTGGTCCTAAGCTACCTCCCCACCAATTTTCAGCCAAATCGGTTCATCCGTTCTCGAGTTATAAGTGGTGTAACTAACAGACTTTCTTTTATATATATAGATAGTATAGTGTGGATCACGGATATCTATGGTGTGGATTCATAGAAGTGGGTAGGTAGTTCTGATATTTTGAGTTCTCCCCTATACCCGTCCAAGCAGACCTTTTGTTTCCCTCCTGATATACTATATACTATACTATGACATAGACATCTCTCATCGTAATGCGACAAATAACCCAAGCAAAAGATCATAATCTGTCTAGCTTTTTCCTAACTATGTTGGGGCTGGCTTCCAATCCTACCGGATGCAGCTGAATATCAGTATCACACTAATATTATAAAGGCGAAAGTTTGTGAGTGTGTGTGTGTGTTTATATGTTTGTTACTTCTTCACGCTCAAACGGCTGGACCAATTTTGATAAAATTTGGAATGGAGGTAGCTGACACCCTGGATTAACATATAGGCTACTTTTTCTCCTGATATTCCCACGGGATCGACATTTACGCGGGTGAAACCGCGGGGCGCAGCTAGTTAGAATATAAAAACATTTAAAAATGTAAAAAATAGTAGCCCAGCGGTATCGGGAACAGGGTCCCAGCTACCGTTATCTTCAGTTCCTTTCCAGAGAAAGGGACTTCCTTACAATGCGAGCCGTGTCCAGAAGTACCGTTTTTGATTCAGCTGCCCAACGAGAGCCTCCTTAGGCGTTGGTCACAATACACAATAAAATAAACAACCGACTTCCAAAAAACACTGCAAAGTGAAAAATAACTTTAATTTCGGAAGTCGGTGGCAAAAAACTAAAATACAGATCCAAAGACACCGAATTCCGAAATTAAAGTTATTTTTCACTTTGCAGTGTTTTTTGGAAGTCGGTTGTTTTTTTTTGTAAAAAAGTTTTTATATTTCACTTTTTAGTGGGTCAGTTTGTCATTTATCTAATTTACAATAGCGTTTACAAAATATTGCTTTTCCCGATGCAGGGACGTTCATTGTTGAGGAGTTCTCCTAGTAAGAACCAGGAGAACTGGAGCTGAGAAGTCACCCTCAGCTCCACTTCACCATAAGCATTGTGACGAGCATAAATTGCTTAGCAACCACATTAAAGTACCTAATCGAATCGTAACTCGTGAAATGCTTATTATTGAGTAGTTCCGGTGGCCATCTGTGGTCTTCATCATCAGTTCCACTTCACCAAATGGTGCTTTCCGAAAGCAAATGCACGAGTTACTATAAAAAATACCCAAATCGCTATAGGTGTGCCAATAAAATTTGAGGGTTCAAAAAAAAAAAAAACTTACCGTCGAATTGAGAACCTCCTCCTTTTTTGAAGTCGGTTAAAAAGAGAGTGTTATTTCTGCATTCGATGTGAACTTTGATCAATATGTGTAACTAAACGATAGTTGTTATTTCGTATCTCGTGTCTCTAAGTAATAAACAAGATAAATACACATATATCTGGCATTAGAACTGATTAAAAACATTTGGCAAGGAGAGGTTACGTGAAGCACTTGTGTTTTTAAATACTGTTCAGTGTGGAGGCATTTTGTTCTTTTGTGTTGTGTTTAGATACATAATTAAAGTTACAAAAGTAAGTGGTAATCTATAATTTGCTAAATATCTTGGACGCAGTAATACATATCTACACACCCTAATTGTGTAACACACTATTATTCTTAATTTGAATAATTTTGAAGCATATTTCTAATCCATTGCTCCATAATTTTGATAAATATGTCTGCTCAACAACGCAAATAACGCAATGAATGTTGTTGAACTGTCAAAATGAAACCCATTGCTACTAATGTTACGCAATAGGCTATTTGACAATGTAAAAAACAAGGTCATAATTATTGACACTCGTATAGATTATCGCTTTTAAAATCGATTTGCATTAATTTGACTACAAAACAATGTATTATTTATAAAAAAAATCCCGAAAAAACTTCATCTTTTTAAATCTAGCGCCACATAATCGAAAACGGTCTGGATTGGCTGAACTTAAGATGACGTCATGATTTAGTAAATTTCTGTCTATCGTTGACAGAACAGATGACTTTTGTCTAGTATCTCGGCAGTTTCAACGTTTGTTTACGTGAATCGTGACATCACGACGCCATATTGTTAAAGACAGCGTTTTGGCGGCTTATTTTTAAACAGTACATTTTTATTTACTATTTTTTAAAAGAAATACATTATGCAATTTGAAGTAATAGGTTTTTGTGGGCTCGTTAGACACCATTAAATAATCTGAGATGTTTATCAGAAACCAGTCAAATAGCCTATTGCGTAACACACTATTATTCTCAATTTGAATAATTTTGAAGCATATTTCTAATCCATTGCTCCATAATTTTGATAAATATGTCTGCTCAACAACGCAAATAACGCAATGAATGTTGTTGAACTGTCAAAATGACCCATTGCTACTAATGTTACGCAATAGGCTATTTGACAATGTAAAAAATAAGGTCATAATTATTGACACTCGTATAGATTATCGCTTTTAAAATCGATTTGCATTAATTTTACTACAAAACAATGTATTATTTATAAAAAAAAATCCCGAAAAAACTTAATCTTTTTAAATCTAGCGCCACATAATCGAAAACGGTCTGGATTGACTGAACTTAAGATGACGTCATGATTTAGTAAATTTCTGTCTATCGTTGACAGAACAGATGACTTTTGTCTAGTATCTCTACCGTTTCAACGTTTGTTTACGTGAATCGTGACGTCACGACGCCATATTGTTAAAGATAGCGTTTTGACGGTTTATTTAAACAGTACATTTTTATTTACTATTTTTAAAAGAAATACATTATGCAATTTGAAGTAATAGGTTTTTGTGGGCTCGTTAGACACCATTAAATAATCTGAGATGTTTATCAGAAACCAGTCAAATAGCCTATTAGGGTGCAGGTATAAATACCTACCAACTTGGGAAGTTTCACTTTTTATAGGAATAATCTCTGCACAACTATAGGTGTATCAGGCGATGGATGTTCATATTGACATTGTATTCATTTATTTGCATTGCATATTGTAAAAAGTTGTTACAAAAGGATTAAAGCTAGATAAGTACAGAAATATGGACCCTGTAAATGCAGCAACAGGATAAAATTGATATAAAAAAAATTAAACCAAGTATTATAAAAAAAATTATCAAGGTATTTAATTATAATTATATCTACAATTATACCTGGCATTTATTAATAATTACAGAGATCAATGTTATGTTTATTTTATTTATGACTGGCTTCTGCCCGCGATTTCGTTCGCACAGAAGTCGTAAGACACTACTATGTACCTACTAAAATAACTGTTCTTCTTTTTTGGAGAAACATAACAAAGAATTTAGATAATAGGATTGCAAACGATGTTATATTATTTATTATATCCTTTATTTCATTTGCATACATACAATATTGATTACATTACATACACACACATGACATTAGGTATACATTGCATTTTTAAATATTTTTATACAAAAACATATTAAAAAAAGCATCAAAAAAATTTGAGCCCCCAAAATGTAGAATGTGGGACTTGTGGGAGTGTGGGGCAAATAAAATGCTTAAATAAACATTTCCGTGGTTTATAAAACTGCTTTCCTCAACACCGTGTGACTCCCGTAAGGTTCCCTTCCCAATCGCTCTACTCTACTCCCTCTCACAGTTGTTCCTTCTTTCTCTCATACGTTACGTTCCATTCCTCATAATAATACATTCTTCGTACATTAAAAACACTTATCCTACATAAAATATAATAAACTAGCTTCTGCCCACGACTTCGTCCGCGTGAAATTTCACCCTCTTAGGGGTGGAATTTCGAAAAACCCTTTCGTAGTGGATACCTACTCTTCACAAAGAACACACCCTCCAAATTTTATGTCTATGGGAGCAGCGGTTTAGACTGTGCGTTGATATATCAACAATCAGTCAGTCAGTCAGTTTACCATTTTATATATATAGATAGATATATTATTATCGGATTCAGGAACAGGACCCAAGCTGATCCTCCGCACGTTGGTCGAGGCTCACCGCTAATAGGCTATTTTCTGTAACGATTATCGGTACAATGATTGCAGAGTCCACGTCCCACATGTCAACAACCTCGTGTGCTAAGTCAAGATATTTGATGTTTTAATCTTTCTCAGCTTTCACGAGATTCTCGTCATGAGGGACAGCGATATCAACAATCATTGCAAGGTGCTCTCGTAGATCTATACCACTATATCAGGCTCATTGGCTACAATCATAAACAGCCTATAATGTTCCCACTGCTGGGACACAGGCCTGCTCTCTGTGAGAGGGAGTGAACCGTAATCCACCACTCGGGTGCGGGTTGGTAGATGTCACATGTCTTCGAATTTTTAGTTCTAAGACATGCCGGTTTCCTCACGATGTTTTCCTTCACCATTTTGAGAGCAGTGGTGATGAAATAATTTACACAAAGTAAAGCGCCTGTGGTTCGAACCTACGACCTACAACTCGTACGTCGCGGCCATTACCACTTGGCCACCACTGCTCTAGCTAGCTTGGCTACAATAATCCTGTTAAACCATTCTCGAGAACTGGTTCGTTCTCATACCTTTAGCATGGTATTAATATTATTTTTACGTCTCCTGACATTTCTCGGGACTCTGGGGTCCCGGACCTTTGGAAGGCCTACGAGGGGCCGAAGCCAACTCATAGGAACCCGTTAGCACTAACCGACAGGGACAGGGATAATCATCTCAGTTGGCACTATGCAAGGGCACCCAAAGACAACCCTCGGTTGGTGTAGGACTATTGCAGGATTTGGACACAAAGATATTGGATTATGGGGTTGGGTGGCGAAAAAGGTGGCGGTAAAGTGAACAGGTTATCTAGGACAATGGAAAGATTACAAACCCCTGCCTGACCAATGATTTATATAAATTACGCAGATCAAATAGCAGGGGGTGACTTACATACAATGGGCCCCCGAAAACGGTCGCTAGCAGACATCTTTTAAAACATAAGTAAATTGATTTCAGAAGTAAATAACAACAATCATGACGAGACGCGCACACGACGCAGTGCACTGGTACATGGCCGAAGTAAGTTCCCGTGTGGTGGCGAAGACCGGGATCCCTTCAGACAGACACCACATCGGGAAGCTAATACTACACAGCTTGCAAGATGACCCCGACTTTGTTATGCAGGTATATACTTTTTAAGTTTTTTTTTTCTTTCATTTGTTACTATTACACCCTACAGGGTGGCAGGAACATCGCAGCGCAAACTGTAACCATCAATTCAGCACATGATTCTGAGAGCTGTGCCTGCAACCCTGTATGATTGCGTTTTTCTAAGACTTCATTGCCAGGTCAGGTCTCAGGTACTTAGTAAGATTAAGTTAAACCTCTGACAAAGCTCTTGTTTTCCACTTGACTAATCATTTGTTCTTCGAATGCCTTCTGAGGTGTTCTGTGCTGCTGGTTTTAGGAACTGTCACGATCTGACCAAAGGTCGATCGATCTTTGTGCTACAAACTGCAGAACAAAACGTATTTGTTATGGGCCCTTTCACAGCATCTTTCAAAACAAAGGAAAGTGTACAGTCAACAAAGGAGTTAAGTATACAGGAGCGTCGGATATTGTTGAAGTTTACTAAGAAACCGATGGATATTCTCGAATAAAATTTTAGTTTATTAATAGAAAACAAACAGCTCATTTATTAAATTAAATTTCAGTCCAGAACATCCATCGGTTTCTTAGTAAACTTCAACTATATCCGACGCTCCTGTATACTTAACTCCTTTGTTGACTGTACAAATCCTTAGTTTTGCCTTCTATGTAGACGAATCCAGTCATTCGAGTTGTCGTGATTCTTGGATGTAGGAAACGCGCATAAATTGAACCCGTATTTCTCTTAGATCGATGGAGGAACAGGGAAATCTGAAACCAATGGCTCGGTTCTAGACAGAAGCATCCGATGCGCTGTCTCTCTTACGAACTTGGGACTGAAGAAAGGTGACGTCATGGTGCTGATGGGACCAAACCACATCGATTTCTGCATACCCCACTATGCAGCTCTGTATCTTGGAATTATGATAGCATCCATCGATGTTACTTTGGGAGCCAGTAAGTTTATTTTTTTTCCTGTTAATTAGGGTGATAGTTTCTTTTTCATTGCTTGAATAGCATAAGAGAAAAAAGTAAGAGAAGCTCTCCTTCTGCAGCCAGACAAGACAATTCAGGACAAAGGTTCTTCACATGTTGTTAATGATTCACCACACTTATTTCTAGTGGACTGTCAATGTCAAATCATTATCCCTAAACTAAGGTTTCTATACAATATTTTCCTTCACCAATAGAAATCCAAAGAAATATATAAGATAAATTTAACACTAGCATATTTTGATTGTATTTTAATGTATTTTCGAAATCCAACATTAATTTTCAGAACGTATAAAATTCCCAGAGCTTGCCAGATAAACAATGTACAATATTCACATTTCAGATGAACTGAAAGAATTATTCCACACGAACCGGCCGAATATAATATTCTGTCAAAGCGATAAGACGGCAGACATTCAGAAGGCGTTAGAAATGTCCAAAGTGGGTGCAGAAATTGTTATCTTTGATAAGAACAGCAAACATACTACATTAGCGGACCTACTCGAAAATAAAGATGAGAAATCAATAAAACAATTTAAGTAAGTAACTTTTAAGTAACCTTACCTACAGATTTGATCGAATTTGACAATCGACGTGATCGTATGATCAAACAAAATCGAGTTTTATAAGATAAGGGCGACAATTAACAAATGATGCGTCTGTCTCAATTTTAGTCATTTATTAGATCTCCAACATACGCTACACAATTACATGCATGTATACAAAAATTAAAAAAAAAATGTGTGCGCTTCCAATTAGGAGACCACTCTTTGACATTTTAGCTTTGATATTTGATGAAATCGAACATATCTGTTAAAGTGGACAGATCTTATTGCTCATCACAAATCCAATATACAGCATATATATATCAAGCGATAAAAGCGATCTTTAAAAATCGAGCAAATCTGTAGGCACCTTTACCACAATTACATTTGGCAAAACTGTTAAACGTCTATGGATTAACTTAATTTTCATAAACTTCCAGACCAACAGACCTGGATCCCGTGGACACCGTAGCGTACCTGACATCAACAAGTGGCACCACAGGGGTGCCAAAAACGGCCATGCTTACACACAAAAACTTAAGTATTGGAACGCCTACTTTGTGGTAAGTAATTCACCTCTCCCCGTCATTTACTCAATAGATACTATAAGTTTCCGTAGTTCGAACGACTAAAACTCCAATTATCTCCCTACTGCTTATTTTGTGAAAAGTGAGGTTTCTCCAAAAGGAAGGATAATGCAGAAGAGCTCAAATGAAGTAAAAATATTTTTTTTTTTTATCATCACGTAATAATATATTTTCTTCTGTCAGGGCAAGTTTCTCTAAATTCCCTACCCCAACAAAGATGGTGATAGTGACATCACCAGCGCAGTGGCTGTCAGCTGGCTTCCACTACCTCTTCTCCCCGATTCTGAAATATACGCGGCTGCAGACATCGTCACCTCTCACTCCGGAACATTTCGCGGAACTAGTTAATAAATATAAGGTAGGAGGCAATTATTCACTGATGAACAGGAGTCTGGTTAGCGATGCACAATGAAGGAAGACCAATGGAGCCAGGGCCGTCTTAACCATATTGGGCGCCGGGGTGCGCGAAAAACAGTCTTGGGTACAACAAACAGTAGGCTGTTTGTTTTTTGCTAAAAAAAAAAACATGATTTTTGAGTTCCATTTTTAGGGAGAAGCACCAAAGTAGGTAGCCGGGGCAATAAAATTTTACGTGTTATTTCTGACGTTTTTTTGCAATTTGCAGATTGTACCTATATTTTGTCTTGCAATTGACTTAGAGGGTTGTAGCCCCATTTATTGATATTTCATGAAATAGTCATTTTGAATTTCACGGGCTACCGTAGCGCTTCCCCCCGGCTTGCGCCTCCTAAGACCCTACGTCCGGGTGCCACGCACCCCTTGCACCCTCGGGTAAAGACGGCCCTGAATGGATCCAAAGGTTCTGGACTGGTGCAGCGTGGGTTGGCCTGCCACAAGGTGGACCGAAACCCTGGAGAAGGTCAAGAATCTGCTGGATGCGAAGAGCATGGACCCCGTTGATGGGACGGCGCTATTGGGATGCCTACGACCACCAACAAACGGCTGTGCGACGTGTTTCGGCTGAAATGATGACAAATAAACGATGATATTGAAAAAACATCACGTTTTTCTCATAGTTCAATCGCTTTTTGGACATAACAGATATTACAGTTACAATTAAACCTCATTTACCTATTAAAGCCTGATCGAATCCTCGATTTGTCTGCAAACTCAACAGTTTCGCATTCATTAGAGCTAGCCCCAGTTTATTATTACCGCTCGCCTTGGATCAATACATTGCTGATACTTCTATATTATTTCTTATTCCCACAGCCTACCTACATCGTTACTAGCCCTACAATGATGACAACTATGATGACAAGTGCTAAATGCGACTTCACCTGCTTCGAATCCGTCTTGTTAGGTGGCAGCGCTGTTATGCAAGAGGTCGTCGATGAAGTGAAGGTTTGTTTTTCTTTATCTTCTCTAGTATTATAAAGCAATTCAGTAATCGACTATGTTCCTAAGTCGGTGTCAATTAATTGCACTACGTAGATTTTGTCCAGTCTAAATCCCTGGGTTGGCTGTAGGACGATTCCTAGCTATATTGACAGTGGCATCAATCTAGGTGCCCTGATGACAAACGAAAACGATAATGCAGTTCCAATAATATTACATACATTCGTGTCGAATTAATAACCTCCTTTTTTTTGAAGTCGGTAAAAAGGACGGTTTTCGTCTTGTATAGCTCTGTTTCTCTCTCATTGCAAGACCCCTGGAGGTTCATACTAATGTTTATTAATTTGGTTTTCCAGCAAATTTCTAAAATTGATAACGTGTACGTGATGTACGGCATGAGTGAATTGAGCGGGATGGGTGGTCAACACGACTTCGAACCAATTCCGGGGTCCTGCGGACGACCAGTTGGTTGTGTTGAAGTTAAAGTAAGTTTATAATAACTATTAAGGGACGCCCTGACCTCATCGGTAGTGTTCTTCAGAAAGGACAAGTGTCATCACTCGCAACCGACGGGCACGTATGAACAGATGTATGAACGTGAAGGAAACAAGTGAAAGAGTATGAAAGAGTCGTCGCAGGTGGCGGTCTGTGGCTCCTGTCTACCCGCCATGTGGAAAGGACACGTGTTTATGTATGTACGTGTAATCATTACATTTGTCAACGATTCTTAGATCCTAACCACTACCGCTTTGACAAGAGCGAAGTGAAGACTAAGAAAACAACACCACAATAATTAAGTAAGATCTCAAGTGGCAACGTGGGTTGAGCACCCCATTTTGGTATACCGACGACGTAACTAGTGATGGTCGTCGGAATCCGGATGATAAGGGAAATGCTGGGCTGGTAGTTGTTGCGATCGATCCAGCAGTGGATGTCTTTCGACTCAGATGATGATAATGAATGTCATTGTACTGAAGAAGTTTTCTTTTCATCCTTACGTATATTCATGTAGGTTATCCTACCTCTAACAAAAGTAGTTTTCGTGCCTAAGTAAATCATCATCATCTGCCTAGCCTTTTCCCAACTAAGTTGGGGTCGGCTTCCAGTCTAACCGGATGCAGCTGAATACCAGTATTTTACATGGAGCGACTGCCTACCTGACCTCCACAACCCAGTTACTGGGTAATACGATACCCCTTGGTAAGACTCTGGTTGTCAGACTTTCGGGCTTCTGACTACCCGTAACGACTGTCAAAGATCCACGAATGACAACCAGGACCAACAAGTAAATATATGTAATAAAACGTGATTTATCGATATGATGCGAGAAGCACAGAACCGGTCGAAGTGGAGGTGCTTGGGGGAGGCCTATGTCCAGCAGTGGACGTCTTTCGTCTGAAATGATGATGATGATGATGAATCGATATAGGAAGACTTGCTGATACAATCCCATTTTTTTGGGATAAGGGCAGGTCAAAGAGTATGATGGTGTTCACACGTTTAATGTTCTTTTTTCGTTGCAGTTGGTGGATCCTGAAACCAATAAGAATATCACAGAGCCTAATACCTTAGGAGAATTATGGTTTAGAGGACCAACTGTGTTCAAAGTAAGATGTTTGTTTATTTATGAACTATATTTCAATTTGAGTAACTAGAGAAATTGGCAGAAGGCTCAAAATCATTGACATTTAACGGGTAACCTTCCAAAACGAAGCCATAGTTTAAAAAAAATGTAGGTAGTAACTAATTATCTTAAAACAAAATCTAACTCTGTTTCACCGGAACACATTCTTCGATCTAAAAATGCCGAATGTGATGAAACAGTTCATAATCCAACAAGTTTGCTATCAAAATTAGTGGTCTGAAGTAATTATTAAAAGTAAAGAAAAACAGGACTCTTATCCATATTTGGGATGTTAGGTTCTGATAGGATCTTATCAGAATTATGTCCAATATTTGGAATCTCACACTTCGTACGTTTAATTTATGTATATTTTCAGGGATACCACAACAACCCAGAGGTGACAAAGGAGACGTTAACAGAAGACGGATGGTTCAAGTCTGGAGACATCTTCTACAGGGATCACTCCTGGAACCTGTTTTTTGTTGAACGATACAAGTTATTGTTAAAGTACAGAAATCATCAGGTGAGTTCCTTACATCTTATTAAGGATCTGATCCCTGAATTCTCAAATGCCACGTTACTTTAAGGCAGTTATCCTAATGGACCGGTCGGGTCATAGGACGTTAAACGGGTCAAACTGTTTCTGTCACTACATTAAACCTTAAAGTTGATTTGCGTTGGATTTGTATCTGCCCGTAATTTTTCTTCTTAAATATAGCCGTATTATGATGTCTTCCACGCACAAAATCACTTCTGAGGACCTCAAAAATGCCACTGTTGCGGCGATTGGCATGGTCACTCACTGGGCCTAACTCCCTTACCACACATTCAGGTACCATAGACTCAAAAAGAAGAACTCGTATTTGGGGGTGAATATTAACCACCACGGTCCAAAGATCATTAACGTTTTGACCATTTCATGTCCTGAAAAAATATGGTAATTGCAGGTGTCTCCATTAGAAATTGAAACGGTGATAATGAGACACCCTGGAGTATTACACGTGGCTGTGACAGGTATACCTGACAAAGAGTGCGGTGAGCTGGTCGTGGCGTGCGTTGTTCCAAAACCTGGATGCAGCCCTACAGCACAGGAGATCAAGGACCTGGTTAAAGGTAAGCTGCTAAGACCTCCTACCTAGTAGTGGTAGAACTCTTTGTGAAGGAGCTCTTCTGAGAAGCCGCCATACTTATTGAAAGTACTACCTTACCCACTGCTGTGTCCCAGTAACAAAACAGCCACACGAGACATGTTAGCTTTGTGTTAAGGATACCAACGCAACTGTGATGCTTTGGTGATGCAGAGGTCTATACGCGGCTGTGACCACTTACCAATAAGGTAACTACCCAGTACCACATACTGCCTACTTGTTTGCCACCCAGTTATATGAAAGAATGGAACTTTTGGGCCAGTATAATTTCAAAACGCATCGTCACGAAGAAGCAGATATTAAAATAATAAACTAGAGTTACTTTATACTCTCTAAAAGAAAAGACTTAGAGAAGGAAACAGACTTGCGAAAGTAGTAATAAAATTCGAATTCTCTTCCCAGAATCGCTGACAGACTCGAAGCAACTAAGAGGGGGCGTGATATTCATGAAGGAGCTACCAGAAACCAGTACCTCTAAGATACACAGGAAGAAACTTAAAGAATTGGCCCTCATAATGCCAAGAGAATAAAATTTGAATACCAAAATGTTCTAAAAAAGACTAAGGCGGGTTTTAGAGTCGCGCTGACCGCACGCTGATCGTCGGCGCGGACAGCGAAACGTATGAGCCGTCAGCGCTGAGCGGTCAGCATTACTCAGAAACGCTACCTTACTACATAGCATATCGACCCATCAGCGCTGACCATCAGCGTGCGGTCAGCGCGACTCTAAAACCCGCCTTAAAAATAAATAAAGGCGATGGGAAAACTTTGCGATAACTTCATTATTATCCAGTAAAAATTGATTTAGAATACAAAATATTCGCTTATCCGACAACATAGGAACTCCCAATCATTATAGAAATTACAAACGCTGAACTGAAATTTAATTTAATATATGAGCTGTTTGTTTTGTAATAATAAAATTAAATTTTATTCGAAAACATCCATCGGTTTCTTAGTAAACTTCAACTGTATCCGTCGCTCCTGTATACTTATCTCCTTTGTTGACTGTACATAGGAATTCTGAAAGTGGTAGGGGAAGTACGTCCAAAATGACATATACGGACAAAATGACACACTGGGCTTTTTTCGAAATTGGTGTGCTAGAATGCTGCAGTTGTCATAACATCACGTGAAGAAGGCCATGTTGGTATACCTGTCAAGTTTTTAGCGCCATTCCAAATATATCAGGAACGTGACACTTTAGGCTTTAGGGTACCATATTACTTGTAATTTTTTGTCTGTATAAGTGTTCCCTACCCATATATACTACATTCATCGTGCGTGGAAGCTTTGAAAAAAAGTCTAAATGGCGGTAGGTCAGATACGCCACAAATATTCGAACCTCCTTGAGTGGATCTGAACAACCAGACCGAGTCAGTTATGGGCAGTCATAGAGTGCCAAAAGCACTTTTGATGTTACTATATCTTTTTCACCCTCGAAGGAAATACATAATAGGACAGACGACCTTACGACCGAACTAATATACGAACTTTCGAACGTCCAATGAGTCAGCAAGTTTTTTAACTTGAGCCTCATTGCTCCAAGCCAAAATTTAATTGTATATTTTTATGTGTCTGTAACCTACTAACACTAGAACTTAAGTTAAAATTGTTACTAACCCTATGGACTCCGGTCTGAAATAAAAATATTCTATTCTATTATTAAGAAAAATCAATAGAAAAAACAACATAGTTTGGATATTTTGCCTCCACACGTCATGTACAAGGTCTTAGCCCTTTATGTTCCGGTCCAGCGGTAACCCTTTCGGACAATCCCGCTGACCACCGTGAGACACTTTCCTGCTAATTTCTTGCATCGGACTTCACTTTTTATTTGATTTTTAATTGTTTTTATCTGATGTGTGTCTTTTAGTCTGTGCTAAATAAATGTATTTTCTTTCTTTCTTTCTTAGTTTAGGCTTTATTCTTCCTTTTATGCCATGCTTCCCTGGTCTTAGTGACACATCCAGGTCCTGAAGCAATAAAAGTATATGATCGACTACAGTACACAAAATCAGAAAAATATATGATCTTCTTCAGGATATATGCTAGGTTGATAGTGTGTTGAAAATATCATCATCATCATCAGCCTATAGCAGTCCACTGCTGGACATAGGCCTCCTCTAATGAGCGCCATAGCGCCCTGTCTTCAGCTTGACGCATCCAGCATCTGCCTGCAGTCTTTCGCAGATCGTCATCCCACCTGGCCGGAGGGCGTCCCACACTACGTTTGCCGAGTCGCGGTCTCCACTCAAGAACTCGTTCACCCCAGCGGTTGTCGGTTCTTCGCGAGATATGGCCGGCCCACTGCCACTTCAGCTTGCTAATTCTTTGAGCTATGTCGATAACTTTCGTTCTCTGTCGGATGCATTCGTTACGTTAAAATATAATACAACTAATTTGATACAATAGAAAAAAATCATGAAGATACCTCTAAAACCTTTCTTTTTACAATAAAAACCATACTAATATAATAATAATAATAATATTCCACAACTATCACACAACGCCGTCTAGTCTCAAGCTAAGCAGAGCTTGTGTTATGAGTACTAGACAACTGATAAACATACTTATATATTTCTAAATACATACATATATAGATAAATTACACCCAGACACAGAACAAATGATCATGCTCATCACACAAACATTTGTCCTGGGTGGGAATCGAACCCACGACCTCCGGCATAGCAGTCATAGTCACTGACCACTAGACCAACAGGCCAGTCAATATACATACAATCATTCTGATTTTTTGACAGATTATTCTACAAGCAACATACTAAAGCACTAGCTAGTGTTTTAATTTTTTAGTCCAAACAATAGGTAGATTTTTGTAAATAGATAATTGCTTCATATTTTGCTATAAATTACCGTTGTGTCATCGCGCTTCTCTTTCTTTTCTATGCTGTCCGACAGTGACCGCGCTTTAGGTCATGTAGTCCCCTTAACGGCAATCATTCAGTTAGTGCTATACTCCACCTGTCCTCACTGCTTCATGCCAATTTCTCTTTTTCTTTTTAACCTGTATCCACCGAATGCTGACTGTATCCTTTTTTATTTTATTATTTGAAATGGGTTTGCTCTTGACTCTAGTCTAGGTCCTCCATTACACGCCAATTTCCCCAGTCCTGGACCTCTCGCATCCAACTCATGTCTGCTACTTTAACCAGGCCATCGGTCTGCCTGACCTGTGGCCTGCCTACACTGCTGCTGACCACTACTCCAGCACCTTCTTACTCCATCTAACATGTCTTGCCAATGACGTATTGAGGTGATATTTGATTAAGCTTTAGGCTTTCATTACCACATTCACCACGGTTGGTCTCTTGGTTGCAAGCGCGACTGCTGAGCGTGGCGTCCTGGGTTCGATTCCCGGGTCGGACAAAGTGTTTTCCATTAGGAGTTTCTTAGTAACAGTCCGGAGTTTGGAAGATGGCGGTTTAATACGGTTCCTCGGAAAGCACGTAAAGCAGTTGGTCCTGCGCCTGAACTCTCCCCGGTCGTGTCGGATTGCCGTCCCATCGGACTATGAGAGTAAAGGAACAGAGAGTGCACCTGTGTTTGCGCACACACTTGTGCACTATAATATCTCCTGCGTACCTGGCTAATCTCCATTGAGATTGGCCACCGTGACCGAAAACGGTCGGGGAGGCTATTATTATTATCATCACCACGGTTAGCTAATGGGCTGGTGATAAAGACCAGCACCCTTGCGTAATACACTTCAATCACCATCATTCTGAAGAATATTGATAATCCATTGCTTCATAATTATGTTCGAAAAAAAATCTGCTCAACAACGTCATCATCATCTGCCTTTTTCCCAACTATATTGGGGTCGGCATCCAGTCTTACCGGATGCAGCTGAGTACCAGTATTTTCCATGGAGCGACTGTGTATCTGACCTCCACAACTCAGTTACGGGACAATACGATACCCCTTGATAAGACTGGATGTCAGACTTTCGGGCTTCAGTTTGACGACTCATAACGACTGTCAAATATCCACGAATGACAGCCGGGACCAACGGATTAGCGTGCTTTCCAAGGCACGGAGAAGTCTTGGTATGTACAGATGGTCACCCATCCACGGATCTGCCGCGGCAAGCTTAGCTTAACCTGATCGATCGACCCGTGCGGTTGTTACTCGTATTACTTAGTCACAAGCCTAACCTTATTTAAGCCTTGTATCGATTCGCAAATCTCATTCGTAACAATTTCTCAGCTGAGATGGTAAAATTGTAAAGTGTAGTAGGTAAGTAGCTCAACTGTGGCTAATGAGACACAATTGAATTAGTGGCTAAATAATAACAGCCACACAGGTCGATCGATCAGGTTAAGCTACGCTTGCCGCGGTTGGTCTGTGGATGGGTGACCATCTTTACATACCGAGACCCCTCCGTGCCTCGGTGGTCCCGGCTGTCATTCGTGGATCTTTGTACAGTCGTTACGGGTAGTCAGAAGCCAGAAGGTCTGACAACCAGTCTTACCAAGGGGTATCGCATTACCCAGTAACTGGGTTGTGGAGGTCAGATAGGCAGTCGCTCCATGTAAAATACTGGTATTCAGCTGCATCCGGTTAGACTGGAAGCCGACCCCAACACAGTTGGGAAAAGGCTAGGCGGATGATGATGTTATTTCAATCAAATATTGATTTTTCAACAGTTCAACATTGCATTTTCTGCTGCACGTGCACAGTGCTTCTGCACGTCCACATTATTAACCATTACAAGGTGAAATTGAATACACATCCTTGAAAACAATTGTCAAGCTGAACTAGTAATTTTGTCCCACAATGGCGGCCATTATCTACGAAATAATTCATAACCACTACTGTATATTTGAACGAGAACGACGAGTCGATCATTTGTGGAGAATAAAGATGGCGGCAGACTGGAGTTACTGGCAGTATATTATATTAAATATACAAGGTTATTGGTAAAACATTAACAACCTCTTAAGAGGTCATTGTACTCATCATTATGAACAACTTTTACTATGAGACCAAACCTGAAATCGCGAAAAAAAAATCAGCTGTTCCCTACATTTAACTCGTCAAAATGTAGGGAACAGCTGATTTTTTTTTCGCGACGATGCTTCTTAAGCATAATGATATGTAATATTACCGTCTCGCTCCTGCTTGTACCTTCATGCATAAACCTCCCGAAATCCATTCTCTAAATTTTAAAATCTATTGTGCTATTTAGAAGAACTAAGCGGTCGAAAATCGATTTTATTTATAATTTTAGCTAATCAACTTTGCTAATTATTATGAATCGTTTTATTATTTATTTTTAGCCTACGTTGTCCTATGTGCAGGGCAAAGGACTCCCTTTCTTCTTTCGTGAATTTGAATCGTTTACGCGCGTTATTTCCTTGAGGTTCTTGCCCATAATTACTAACCAGACTCGTGGTCTAGTCAGTTTCTTTATATGGGCTATATGGGCAGGTTTGGGAAGTCAATGGGCAGTCCTTGAGTTAAACTGAGGACCAAAACCGGTAATTGACATAGGGTCCTGTCGAGCTGACAATAGTTTGAATAATAATAAACCCCACCGCCGCCGCATCTCTACATTGACGTCCGCGTCGTCGTGGTGGGGCTTGCGCACTCCTGGACTTTAGGTTTGTATCTGTAGACTTGTAGAGTTTACTTGGCCATCACAGATTTATGGTGAGGAGTCAGACCAAGAGAGATATAGAATGCCGCAGGGCAGCATGTGGCTGGCGAGCTGTCGGGCAGTAGTGACTCCAGGGACCCTAACTCCCAGAAGAAGTCTTGTTCCTAACCACTGGCTTGCCTTTATTGGCCGGCCGGCTGGGGTGAACAATGACATGGAACAGAGCTCCAGAAGCGGAACAGGTACGCACGGCTACACATCCAAGCTATATATAACCAGTACAAGCTGACTTCTGATTGTACGAAAAATCTATGGAATGCGAGGTCAGCTAAAACTGAAAATGTATAGCTTCATGTGTCGCCGTGTCTACTAACACAAGTGATTAGTGAATAATATATGCAAATGGGCTGTTATATATCTCCGTGCTATCACGTTCCATCTAGTTGACAGTATGGTTTATATTTGTGTAACCATATCCTTAGATTCAATTGAAGGAGCTGTATAAAATTGGTCTGTACGCAGTGTAGATGCCTTGCAAATTGTTGTACGTAGGTACATAATAGATAAATGTCACCAGTGAATCTGCGATAACAATTCAAGGCTAGGTTCTGATGATTGTGTTCGAAGGAGCAAAAGCGTGTGAGCGTGTGAGTTTAAAGCAAGTGCAATGGATATATTTGCATTCGATCTAATTCTAGCATTTTTATGATTCACGGTCTTAACCGAAAAAATTTGGTTACTAAAACATTATTTATTAAACTAAGTACTCATCATCTGCCTAGCCTTTTCCTAAATATGTTGGGGTCGGGTTCCAGTCTAACCGGATGCAGCTGAGTACCAGCATTTTACATGGAGCGACTGCCTATCTGACCTCCACAACCCAGTTACTGGGTAATACAAAACCGCTTGGTAAGACTGGTTGTCAGACTTTCGGCATATTACTTCTAATCCACACAGAAACTAGGTAACAAGAAAGAACAAAAATAAGTTTGGTCCTTTTTTGACTACTTCCTGGTAAACCTATTTTTATGTGTTAAGCAAAAACTAAACACGTACCGGAAGACGTAGCGTTGGAAGGCCTCCCACAAGTTAGTCCGACGTTTGCCAAACTTAAGTGGCAGTGGGCAGGGTATGTACATTGCTCGTAGAACAGATGGCCGATGGGGCCGAAAGGTTCTGAAGTGGTGACCGCGTACCGGAAGACGTAGCGTTGGAAGGCCTCCCACAAGGTGGACCGACGACCTTGTGAAGGCCGCAGGAACTCGTTTGATGCGAGAAGCACAGAACCGGTCGAAGTGGAGGTGCTTGGGGGAGGCCTATGTCCAGCAGTGGACGTCTTTCGGCTGAAATGATGATGATGATGAAGCGAAAACTAAGCACGGCCATTATATTAAAACTTGTATTAATATAGGGTTTCAAAAACTATAACTCTTAAAATTTGTCTGTCAGTTTTGCATAAAATAAAGTACAATGCACCCTTTCTCACCCAGTGTATCGTTAACTTTATCAGTGTCTATTTGTAACTTATATAATGAGGTACCTTAGTGCCTCTACTTGCAGACCTAATGACGGAACAGAGTACTTCTGAACTCAGAACGGTTAACACATATTTATGTTAACTGTTATTCAGTACAGTGGTTCAGTTATTATAGCTAGTCGTTCCGGAGTTGGATTTTAAGTGATTTTTTGTGGGAAATTGAGGCTGCTTCTTTAATAGTAAGTAGTTCGTCAATTAAATTTTTGGAAAAAAAAAATATTTTTTAAGCTTTTTTTTGGTCGTTTAAAAAAAATATTTCGATTTTTTTTTTATGTTAATTAGCAGTTCAAGTTATAGTGTCAAATGATTAAAATACACATGTTTTTAATTATACCCAAATTACCTAAAAACTTTTAGAACTTTTCCTAAATAAAACCTTTTTGGTGAATTTATTGGAATCATGACTTTGAGCTTTTAATAACTCTGCATGATATCTAGTAAAAACAATATTTTTTATTGATAATTCTAATATCATTTTTATTTTATAGCATACAGTAGCGACAGTGAACGAGGCCAAGAGCAGGCCCATTCAGCAATAAAATTATAAATAAATGAAATTCAAATCAAAATACAAAGAATCAAAATGACTTTTGATTTTGTTTATTTATTATTTTTGACCTCGATCACTGTCGCTACTTGTAGGCTATAAAATAAAAATTATAAATAAATAAATAGTAAAACTAATCTTTACAGGATTGATAACTTAGAAATTGACACCTATCCTGAATGTGAAAAAGATAAAAAGTAGTACTTTGGTACTTATTGGAAGCGAAAGGTAATAAACCTTTCGCTTTATTCTGTTTATTTTCGTAAGTAGTTTTATACAAACAGTCTTACATGTCAAAAATATTGTAACTACTCTGAGAAGAAAACCAAAACAAACTCAGAGAACTTTCTCTGTTGGACAAAAGCCTCGCAATAGAGTTTAAAAAGTGTTGATCTACGGAGAGATCCCTATATCTAAGGAGAGATCCTTGTATCTAAGGAGAGATCCTTATATCTAAGGAGAGATCCTTATATAGCTGTATCCAGGGGTTGATACAAAAAGTGCACTTAGCAGGCTCGACATGCTCGGTCGTTGCTCGTTAGCTTCGTTAACGTTGTAAGTTAAATGGGGATTTTAAATAAATAAATGTTAGTGAGCTAATAGATAAATGATGTCTACGGAAAGAATACTTTCTTCGAAAACTACTTAACTTTTCCTGAAAGGTGACTTAACTCCAAATCTATATTTCTTAGTTACGTAGGTAGTAAAATAACTAGGTACCTACTTAGGAGTTTAAAAATAGTTCAGTCCTAAATGACTTAGGGCAAATTTTTCCACAGCCAGATAAATTTTATTTGAGGAATAAAATTGACGTTTGACAGTTCTTGTATGAAGTTACTGTCAAAATTTCAAAATTATTGCTCGAATAAAGTTATCAGATTATTGAAAAATCAGCCCTTAGATGCCTTATTAATTATTCGACCCCTGTCATACAGGATATCCTAGTTCAGGGGTCGAAACCTGTATTGATGTAACGTGTACTGAAGTTTTAGAAATAAATGACTATTATTTATATATTTGTCCCACGAAATTTAACAACCTCATACCTTACCTAGATACCTACCTGCCAGGAAGTCAGGCTTTTCTAGCCTAATAACTTGTTAATGATAATAATTTATCTACTTGCAAGAAAAACTACCTATTACCTAACTATAAATACAATAATCGTATAATAATAATCCTATATAATTAAGCTAATGTTCTTTTAACTGTACAAATTCACAAGTCACGACCCTGGACTAAAAATAATTGCTATATATAATTATGTTTTTGTCAACATTATTTAATTTAGATCCGTAAAAAGGTTTGTTTCTTCTTAAATATCTGTAAAATCATTATAGCTTATATTACGATTTCGATCTGCATTATAAATATAACAGCCGCACAGATCGATCGATCAGGTTAAGCTATGCTTTCCGCTGTTGGTCTGTGGATGGGTGACCATCTGTACATACCAAGACTTCTCCGTGCCTCAGAAAGCACGTTAAGCCGTTGGTCCCGGCTGTCATTCGTGGATCTTTGACAGTCTTACGGGTAGTCAGAAGCCCGAAAGTCTGACAACCAGTCTTATCAAGGGGTATCGTATTATCCAGTAATTGGGTTGTGGAGGTCAGATAGGCAGTCGCTCCATGTAAAATACTGGTATTCAGCTGCATCCGGTTAGACTGGAAGCCGACCCCAACATAGTTGGGAAAAGGCTAGGCAGATGATGATGATTCTCGCTTCGGCCAAAGCCCTGCATGCATAACAAATTGAATTTGATGCAAGTAGGCCAAATGTATTATTCCTCTTCTTCTAGCGACCCGCAGTCTTGCAGATCTATAGGTAATGAAAGAAAATTAAAACAAGTAGTTCTTATGCATAATCCGCCTATAATGTTCCCACTGCTGGGACACACTCCTCGCTGTGAGAAGGAGTGGACCGTAATCCACAACGAACATTATAGGCTCAATATGTCGGTCGCTAATCAGTATCAATTTTGGTTCAAAATAATATAACCTGACACTGACCTGCAAATTGCAAAAAAAAACGTAACATAATTTACTTCCCTGGGGCTTCCCCTTAAGTAGATGTGATTATAGGTTCTGTCACCATCAAAGCAGAAAATACGACGAAAACAATAATTTTAAAATCTCAGCCAAATGTATTTTCGTATAGTTTTGCTATTCGACAAAAAATAAATTAGTGTAACGATTCAATGTTAGACCGTTATTGTCAACTAGCTTCCGCCCGCGACTTCGTCCGCGTGAAATTTCACCCTCCCCCCATTCACCCTCTTAGGGGTGGAATTTAGAAAAACCCTTTCTTAGTGGATAACCTACTCTTCACTAAGAACACACCCTCCTTCATGTCTCTAGGACCAGCGGTTTAGGCTGTGTTGTTGATATATCAGTCAGTCAGTCAGGACTTTGAATTTTATATAATAGAAAAACAAAGGAAAGTGTTTCCATTCAATAGATAAACCAATTTTAATTGAAATATTATGTTTATACGTACAATCAATTATAACAATTAGCTGACCCATCTTTGCATAAATGGTTGAGATTTTGTAGAATACGAATCGATATAATTTTATAATTCTTATAAATTTTATTTATTTGAGCAAAGTAAATAAAATCACACTAATATTATAAAGGCGAAAGTTTGTGAATGTGTGTGTGGGGTGTGTTTATATGATTGTTACTTCTTCACGCTCAAACGGCTGGACCAATTTTGATAAAATTTTGTATGGAGATAGCTGACACCCTGGATTAACATATAGGCTACTCTTTATCCCGATATTCCCACGGGAACGAAATTTATGCGGGTGAAACCGCGGGGCGCAGCTAGATAATTGACTGTATCTACTATTATTCGTTTTTCCTTAAATGTTTATGTACTTACGACACACGAAGCAAAAAGGACCAGCACCCTAATTGCAAATACACTATCAATGACAATCTGAATCATTTTGAAGGATAGGTATTGCTAATCCATTGCTTCATATGTTCGAAAAAGGAGAGTGGGAAACAAATGTATGTGGTCTGGGCCCACCCTTCAATTGTAACATGTGATATACCGTTGGATAAGGTTTTTTAAGCGGAACATGAGTTACTAATAAAACTATGGTCAAATGTTAGGACTTTCGGAGATACGACGTCTTAAAGTCGTCTCAGTCTAACATATTCTAGGATATTATAATGGTAGAATAGTAATAATACATGTCATGTCCTGGACATCAATGACAATTACATCATTTAAAAAACCCGCGGGGGCCACTAATGGTTGATATTTCCCAACTCCTAGGTACCAAATCTAAGATTATGGTGTGACGAGCGCAAGTTCCTACAGTTCGCCGCCGCCGTCCGGTCAAGTAAGAGAATATTGTGTTATCGCGTTTCTTCCAATTTAGTTTCGATTAATTAATATATATTAACCGGTTGAATGTCGTAATTACAGAAACAATTAAAAAGCCATTGTGTCTCGCGTGGATCTACGTTCCGACATACTACGGGTTAATGACTATACACGACACGGTTAAAAAAAAAAAAAACTTGCCGTACACTAGGAATTTCTCCTGTATTGTGGGTGCGCTTACAAACATTTAAACTCACATACACAAACAGCCAGACCCGGAAAACTACTTGTAGGTCATACAAATACACACATCAAAAGTGTCTAGGGATCAACATATATTTTTGCAATAACTTTTCTCCTGATTGATATTAATTAAAATTTTCTTTAAGGATTCATCAAATAAAGTGTTTTCGTTTGTCACAGTAACGATAAACCAAGTCACCTTTGCATTAATAAAGAAATTTGCCATTTTCCTAATAAAGGGATTTTTGACATTTGAACCACTAACACAAAAGTTCGAAAAAAAGACTGAAATAACAGTTTTCTTTAAAATTTTATTGGGTAACTTAAACAATTAATAATCCGTGTTTCTACCGCGAACACTAACAACACAAGAACATCGGTTTGGCATACTCAAAATGAGTTCATCCAAATCACGCTGTGGAATGGCCGCCCATGTTCGTTGCAACAACAAAAAAAGGTCTTCTTGCGACTGGATACCCTCCATATTCGGCAGAGCTCTTCTCTGTAGCATATCCCATGCATGCTCAATCGGGTTCAAGTCTGGCGACTGAGCAGGCCAGGGCAGGACATTGATGTTAGCTGCGGCGAGAGTCTGTCTTACAACTCTTGCGGTGTGCGGTCGTGCATTATCATGCATTAACTGAAATAAGGGACCGATTTGCACTTGTAGAGGAACGATGACGTCTGATACAATCGTCTCAGCATAAATTTGAGCGTTGAGGTTGCCTCTGATCCAAATCAACTCAGTTCTTCCGCCGATCCAAATACCCGCCCATACCATGATGGTTCCACCACTATAAGGATGGACTTCCTGGCAGGATTTTAATCGCTGTTGGCGTCCAGGGGTTCTCCAGTGTCGTATACGTCTTGTATCCGGTCTCATACCAAAACGAGACTCATCAGAAAAGCACACGAAACGCCATTGTTCTTCTGCCCAATTTCTGTGTTCAAGAGCCCATTGATATCGAATCCTACGATTGTGCATTGCTATAGGTGGTACCCGTAGCGGTCTTCGGGAATGAAGGTTCACTTCATGCAAGCGGTTTCTGACTGTTTGGTCGCTAATTAAGTTCCCTGAAGAGTGATGAAGCCTCACGGCTAACATCATGGCGGTTATTGTTGGAGCTCTTCGAGTTAAGATTTGAATGTATCGGTCTTGTCTCCGTGTGGTGCAGCGATACCGTCCTCCATGGCGCTCAGCCACGGTACCAGTGCTTCGGTAACGTGTCCAAAGTCGACTGATAACACTCTGACTTGTATTCAGAGCTAAAGCCACAGTACGTTGCCGGGAACCAGCTTCTATCATTCCCACGGCTCTAAGCATTTCTTCCCTGCTTAAATGACGTCGCCGCTCCATAATAACGTTGGTTTTAATCAGTAGTAGGGAAACAGTAGCACTAATGATGTTTTCAATGCGTTGTATGTTTTTATAGGGAAAATATTGACAGCTAATTTTCATCTTTTACTCGAATTTGATTCAGAGTTCCTGATTCAAATTATGAAATGCACCAAAAAGGATCCATATAAATTTATAAAATCATAAATTTATTACAAAGCCACATCTCAATCTCAAGAAATCCGCATAAAAATGCTTGATCCCTAGACACTTTTGATGTGTGTATTTGTTCCCTGCGGGAATCGAACCCGCGAGTCCGCGACACGACACGCATCGCAGCAGTCACTGCGCCAACCGTGCCCTCCGGTTTGAGTCTGGGTAATGTTTATCTTATAAAGAAGTAAACTACGATCATTAATTGCTTAGATTGGGATCACTTTTATGGCAGTATAACTCCGAAACTACTGACTTTCAAGCTTAGTCGTAGTACTAAGTTTTATTCTGCATAAGAATCCCTATTCATGAGTACCTATCTTATTTCTATTGAGAGGTGGGCCCACCATTACTCATTGTCCTTTGTCTGCTCCATAATCAGCCTAGATAATGTTCCCACTGCTGGGACACAGGCCTCCTCTCGGTGAGAGGGAGTGGGCCGTAATCCACCACGCGGGCCCAGTGCGGATTGGTAGATGTCACATGTCTTCGAATTTTTTGGTTCTAGGACATGCCGGTTTCCTCACGATGTTTTCCTTCACCGTTTTTGAGAGCAGTGGTGATGAAATAATTTACACAAAGTAAAGCGCCTGTCTGGGTTCGAACCTACGACCTACAACTCGTAAGTCGCGGCCGTTACCACTTGGCCATCACTGCTCTTTGTTTGTCTGCTCAACAACTTAAATAGGTAACGCAATGAATGTTGTTGAACTGTCAAAATGAAATTCATTCTTACTGTTAGCGTGTTACGCAACTACTCCGCAGTTTATATAAGAAGGACCAATTTTTCCCTCGGAGCGTAGGTATCTGTGGCTTCTGGCAAAAGGTGTGATTATTAATACCAAGTACCTAAGTAGGTAATAAAAATACAATAAATCTTTTACGATTCTAAGTACTTGGATGACGGGCATTGTCCTACAAATCAATCCATACCATCTAAATTATAAATGCGAAAGTGTGTCTGTTACTTCTTCACGCTTAAACCGCTGAACCGGTTTAGATGAAATTTGGTATAGAGATAGTTTGAGTCCCGGGAAAGGACATGGGACAGTTTTTATCCCGATATTCTCACGGGATCGAAACTTAAATATGCGGGTAAAACCGCGGGTGGCGTGCTAGTTTATTATAGGTATTATTTTATTCAATACTATTAACAATCTAGATAAACTCACTATTTAATAGGATCAACTGTCGCATAAATTGTATTTATTACATTTTTATTGATATTACGTCGTAATTTATAAATAACAGTCGTGATTGAAAACATACTAATGTAGGTACTTTCTAACCATTTTTAGGGTTCCTTACCTCAAAAGGAAAAACAGAACCCTTATAAGATCATTTCGTTGTCCGTCTGTCAAGACCCTTTTTCTCAGGAACGTGTGGAGTTATCAAATTAAAATTAATATCACATACTCAAGGCTGCAATCCCTTGAAGCCCTATGCCCTATGTTCCGTTTATGTAGCATAGGTATCACTCACAAGGGAATCAAAACCTCATAGGATCATGAAATTTGGCAAGAAGCAATTTCATGTAGCATAAGTAAAGGAAAAAAACCGAAAACCGTAAATTTGTAGATACATCTAACTTAGAAAGGTTTAATGATTATAATTCTGGAAATACGTAGATACTTGTTATAGTCGCGAATCATATTTTGATCAAGATACGACCTGACACTGACCTGCAAATTGCAAAACCCGTGAGAAAAATTGAATTTCGCGGTCCGCCATTGCGCATTCACCTTAATACGCACTAGCTTCTGCCCGGGACTTCATCCGCGTGTTTCTTGGTCCCCCGACGAATTTCTTTTGAAAAAAAAATCTGCTGTTCTGTTCCCTACAAAAATCTGCTGTTCTGTTCTTACATGACGTAAGAACATAAACGTAAGGGAACAGCTGATTTTTATTTCGCGATTTCAGGTTTGGTCCCATAGTAAAAGTTGTTTATAATGATGACAACCTCTTAAAAGGTTGTTAATGTTTTACCAATAACCCTGTAGGTATATAGCCTTCCTCATGAATTGGGCCAGCAAATGCGAAAAAAATATTGTCAAAAACGACAGTTCCAGAGATTACCGCGTTGAAACAAACAAACAACTCTTCAACTTTATTATTTGTAGGTATAGATTTTAATTCAGTGTCAAAGCAACGCAATCTTCAAGTCAAGTGAAGATGTAAACAACGTCACCATCTCTAGTAGTTTGATTGACACAACAGTCAATCAATTCCACTTCCCCTTGTCACTTCTTTAAGGTGCAGGACCTAGAAACATCAGCCATAGTATTTAATTAAGCATACATAAAAGGTTACCTACTGATATGAAGGTAACTACTGATATAGAACTTTATTATAAGAGCCATTAGATTCAAAATGTAAAGGCATGTAGTAATTTGACGTCACAGCAAAGTATTGTAGTAAATAATATTGACAATATGAATTATATAAACATGTGCATTGTTTACGAACTTAACATTTCCTTTGATACTGATATCTTGGATCGTAAACGCATCGTTGTTGTTTATTAATGAACTACTGATAAAATGTCTCTGACTCTACTAATAGTAAATAACTGATAGAGATTATATAAATAGAAGCCATAACCGAAATTCAGTCAGTTCATACTTAGTTATGATAATTGAAGCCCAACTGACTAATCTTTCAAAACTCAATTTTTGTTTCTGGTTTCAGGCAGAACCAACCTTTTAGGACCAAACACCGAACACAAAGTACCAAACATGACGCTACGTAGGATGGCCAATGACTCTGTGCACTGGTTCATGGGGGAGTTGACCTCACGAATAGTGGCCGAATCAGGGGTCCCTTCAGACCGATATCATCTTGGCAAGATTCTTCTACAAAGTTTAAAGGATGCCCCAGATTTTGTTTTGCAGGTAAGTTTCAATTAAGGTATTTATCAGGTCGTGTTAATAGAAACGTAAGACTTATTTATAAATGTTGCTTAAAGTTAAGACACGTTTAATCATCACTTAACTTTAAGCATCGTTTATAAATAGGGGGGAAGTGTGAAAGATGATTATTATGTCTAGAAAGAGGATTACTGCTGAGATGACGGCAAAACTGTTAAATTTTAACAATCAACTTTGACCTTATACTTTAGCGATAAATTTGAAAATCTATTAAAGAAATTTGACAGATTGTAGTAGCTTGATGTGCTGGCGTCTGCACATGTACCAAATAAATTGGAATAAGGACAGGAGGATGATACTGATCAGATCTTGCAAATGTTGAAAGCCTTAATATTCCAAAATACACACATCAAAAGTGTCTAGGGATCAACATATATTTTTGCAATAACTTTTCTCCTGATTGATATTAATTAAAATTTTCTTTAAGGATTCATCAAATAAAGTGTTTTCGTTTGTCACAGTAACGATAAACCAAGTCACCTTTGCATTAATAAAGAAATTTGCCATTTTCCTAATAAAGGGATTTTTGACATTTGAACCACTAACACAAAAGTTCGAAAAAAAGACTGAAATAACAGTTTTCTTTAAAATTTTATTGGGTAACTTAAACAATTAATAATCCGTGTTTCTACCGCGAACACTAACAACACAAGAACATCGGTTTGGCATACTCAAAATGAGTTCATCCAAATCACGGTGTGGAATGGCCGCCCATGTTCGTTGCAACAACAAAAAAAGGTCTTCTTGCGACTGGATACCCTCCATATTCGGCAGAGCTCTTCTCTGTAGCATATCCCATGCATGCTCAATCGGGTTCAAGTCTGGCGACTGAGCAGGCCAGGGCAGGACATTGATGTTAGCTGCGGCGAGAGTCTGTCTTACAACTCTTGCGGTGTGCGGTCGTGCATTATCATGCATTAACTGAAATAAGGGACCGATTTGCACTTGTAGAGGAACGATGACGTCTGATACAATCGTCTCAGCATAAATTTGAGCGTTGAGGTTGCCTCTGATCCAAATCAACTCAGTTCTTCCGCCGATCCAAATACCCGCCCATACCATGATGGTTCCACCACTATAAGGATGGACTTCCTGGCAGGATTTTAATCGCTGTTGGCGTCCAGGGGTTCTCCAGTGTCGTATACGTCTTGTATCCGGTCTCATACCAAAACGAGACTCATCAGAAAAGCACACGAAACGCCATTGTTCTTCTGCCCAATTTCTGTGTTCAAGAGCCCATTGATATCGAATCCTACGATTGTGCATTGCTATAGGTGGTACCCGTAGCGGTCTTCGGGAATGAAGGTTCACTTCATGCAAGCGGTTTCTGACTGTTTGGTCGCTAATTAAGTTCCCTGAAGAGTGATGAAGCCTCACGGCTAACATCATGGCGGTTATTGTTGGAGCTCTTCGAGTTAAGATTTGAATGTATCGGTCTTGTCTCCGTGTGGTGCAGCGATACCGTCCTCCATGGCGCTCAGCCACGGTACCAGTGCTTCGGTAACGTGTCCAAAGTCGACTGATAACACTCTGACTTGTATTCAGAGCTAAAGCCACAGTACGTTGCCGGGAACCAGCTTCTATCATTCCCACGGCTCTGAGCATTTCTTCCCTGCTTAAATGACGTCGCCGCTCCATAATAACGTTGGTTTTAATCAGTAGTAGGGAAACAGTAGCACTAATAATGTCTTCAATGCGTTGTATGTTTTTATAGGGAAAATATTGACAGCTGATTTTCATCTTTTACTCGAATTTGATTCACAGTTCCTGATTCAAATTATGAAATGCACCAAAAAGGATCCATATAAATTTATAAAATCATAAATTTATTACAAAGCCACATCTCAATCTCAAGAAATCCGCATAAAAATGCTTGATCCCTAGACACTTTTGATGTGTGTACATAGTTGCTGATTACTAAAGGATGTATATTCAAAGATAAATTCAAGGACTATCGGTTTCTTCATAGTAAATCCTCCACAGATTGACGGAGTTACAGGCGAATCGGAAACATACGCTTCAGTCCTAGAGAGGACAGTGCGATGTGCCAACTGCCTGAGTAACCTCGGCCTAAAGCAAGGAGATGTGCTGATTCTGATGGCTCCCAACCATTTGGACGTGGCCATACCTTTGTATGCTGCTCTTTACCTTGGAATTATCGTTGGTGCCATTGACAGGACTTTGACTACAAGTAAGCATGTTTTTGTTTTTTTTGAAAGAGAGAGAATTTTGGCCGTCTTACTCTTTTTTGAAGGCGTGTTTGGTTTCCAAGGGTCTAGGTTTGAATGAACTGCAAGGTTACAGGAATCTGCTGTATGCGACAAACAGTATCGGTCTATGTGGCGAAGCTTGCGGGTGGCCAATCTCTAGCAGTGAACGACCTTATTATATGCTTCTTAGTTATATAATGTTTACTATTTACATTGATATCATCTATCGATTTATATATGTGTCATGCGTGGCCGCCATCCTGTAAAAAAACAGTGGCGGACAGTGGGTATGCCAGTTTCCATATACCTAAAAAACTCCAATCCCCTTTGTTCAAGGATAACAACGTACCGAACCGATGACAGTTCTTTTGCTAAATATCTGAATATGACTATTAACACATCCTACTGAAGATGCTTTCGGAAGATACAATTAATAGAAGAAATAATAATATTAATAGTGTATAGCGTCATTAACGCAGTAATGTCTTGTAAGACTTTATACAATGGGCAAGGAATTTTCCGAACGATTGTGTATCTTGTGAACTTTGCGCAGCTAATTTATCGATGTGCAATCTTAGGTCTAAGAACTTTTAAGAGGGTAGCCCAAAAAATTCAAAGGTTCTTTCGTTTTTTTAATTAACTGACTCTTCTCCTCCTCCTCAATCTGACTGAAGTCCTCAATTCTGATGTTTAGGAAATCTATTCAAGTTAGGTTAGGTTAGTTAGATTCACGTCTTCCGGCTGAAATGATGATATAATAATAAAAAGAGAAAAGAAGCAAAAGGCAGGAGCTCATTGGGCAACAAAAAATACGTCCGCATTGTCAATGGGATAAGTGCCCAAAAGGCAAATATATAATAATAATATAATATAATAATAAATTTATTTCATAAAAAAGGGTGATTGTAGTACATAAGGCATACATAAGGTTATACATATAAGTTTGTACCATGTCAAACACAATCTGGTGGGTGAAGTTCTGCTTTCCTAGCTAGGTTATAGAATAACCTGTATTGGGTAAATATGGGTTTATCCTTGAACGGAATCCGCGGAAGCAACCCGGAAAATAGATTTATGCCCAGTTTATATCGAACTTTAAATATAGCAAGCGTAATCTACCTTCCTCTATATTATAACCATATTATCTACTTATAGACAATAGCAGTGGTGGCCCAGTGGTGTAAGTCGTGGGTCGAACCCAGCCGGCGCTTTACTTTGTGTAATTTATTTCATCACCACTTTAAAAAACGGAGAATGAAAACATCGTGAGGAAAGGGACGTCCTAGAACCAAAAATTGGGCCCGCGAGATAGATTACGCCCTCTGACGGAGAGGAGACCTGTGTCCCAGCAATGGGAACGTTATAGGCTGATTATGCTAAGCCCGTATTTCACAAAACTTCTCGAAGTCTAAATGTTGTCTTATATGTTCTAGATGAACTACAACAAACCTTCGCTTTCTCAAAGCCAAAGATAATATTCTGCCAAAGCGACAGAGCGTCTGACGTGCAGCTGACCCTGAACAACTTGAACTTGGACGCTCAGATCGTCAGCTTCGATAAGGGAGATTACCTTTGCAGCTTCAAGGATTTTATAGAACAGTATGGAGATGACTCGCCGGTGGAAGAGTTCGGGTAAGGAAAGGTTAACACTACATACTTCACGTTATTCTTCTACCATTTTGATCCTTTCGATCTTTGCCTAAATTTTTTAAACTGAATTATAGTTCGCGTCGAACTTTATGGCAGCTCTGAAGTGCGCCACTCGCTGCGCAGTACCTCACCCCTCGCCCCCGCTGACGTATAAATTTGTTACTGCGCAGTGACTCGCCTCATGTTCCGAGCCACCATAAAGTTTGAATTGAGCTGTACCTATCTTTGTTTTTCTGTTACTTGATTTAGTAGAGGGGCGTGTGGCTAAATAATAACAGCCGCACAGGTCGATCGATCAGGTTAAGTTACGCTTGCCGTGTTGGTCTGTGGATGGGTGACCATCTTTATATATCGAGACCCCTCCGTGCCTCGGAAAGCACGTTAAGCCGTTGGTCCCGGCTGTAATTCGTGGATCATTGACAGTCGTTACGGGTTGTCCTAGTCAGAAGCCTGAAAGTCTGACAACCAGTCTTACCACGGGGTATCGTATTACAGCTGGGTTGTGGAGGTCAGAAAACAAACAAAAAATTTCAAGTAATAGACCCTATAGTGTCACGTTTCCGATATATTTGGAGTTAAACATTGCATCTAGGTATGTAAATATATATAAAAAATATAAATGTTTGCTTGTGGTGACTACAACTTTCTAGTTGATTTCCAGGTGTGCAGACTTCGACCCTGAAGACTCCCCTGCGTTCCTTATAGCTACGAGTGGTACTACTGGCCTGCCTAAGGCTGCTGCTGTTACCCACAAGAACTTCGCTATCATTACGCCGTATGTGTGGTGAGTGTTGCTGATACTTTTATTTACTTTGATTGCTACTATTGGTCGACGAAATAGGGTTCAACTTGACAGGATTCCTGGATATGGCGTTAACACAGATGTCTATATCTAAATATATAAAATTCAAAGTCTTGACTGACTGATATATCATCGCACAGCCTAAACCGCTGGTCCTAGAGACATGAAATTTGGATGGTATCTTCTTTGGAAAGAGTAGGTATTCATTAATAAAGGGGTTTTCAAAATTTCACCCCTAAGACGGTGAAATTTTACGCGGACGAATTCGCGGGCAGAAGCTAGTCTGGTATAAATTCAATTAATTTTACTCCTCTTTTAGATTTCCAATTTCTTATCAAGTTTCTCACAACAGTTTTCGCTAATTTAATTTGACCTTTTATGTATTTACTTACATAAAGGGTCAAATTTGCTGCATTATTATTTCTCATCACGTCTGCGTAACTCTGCAGACATGGGTATCGATTTCTAAACACGAAAAAACATATTTTATTTTGTTTCATCATGTTTCGATATCCATCACGTCTGTCAATATTACATGAATGAAAACTATTATTTTTAAACTGATATTTCAAGTGGCTACACTAACTGCGGCGACCGCAGTTTGCTATAGATTCGATTTTACATCTCTTTTAGATTTCCAATATCGCGCTAAGGGCTGATTTTTGGAAATTTCTAAAAGTTCTCCTATACTAAATCTGTCAGACGTCATAACTTTATTCCACGAATAAAAATTATCTGTCGATTCAAAAATCAATCCTAAGTCTTGTGTCTCGGGAAATCGGAAACCATGGAAGCTATAATTTTCATGGATCAGTTTTACATTTAAGACCTCTGTTTATTTTTTTATTAAAAAGCAAGGTTATCTAAAAAATGGGATATATTTCAAAAAAACATCAGCAACCTAATTGCGTAATACTTATCAATCATAATCTATTTCTTAATATTTTAGAACAATTGGTCTGCGCAAAAACACAATGAATGTTGTTGAACTGTCAAAATTAAAGCTATTCCCACTGTTAGTGTGTTACGCAATTACCCACCACGTATACTTTTTAAAGTCTACCTACTTAGCTAAAATTTTTACTTCTTCCTAAAAGGTCTAGATTCACAACATTCCCGACACCGACCCGCCTCGCCCTGATCGGTTCACCGCTGCAGTGGCTGACCGCCATTTTGAACTTCATCATATCCCCAATATTAAGATTCTCCAGACTACAAACCTCGCAGACGATGACGCAGGAGCATGCTTATGATCTGATTAACAAATATAAGGTAAGAGAAAGAATTTAAATGACAAACGAACCTTACTTATACAGCCCGATCTAAACTTTCTGGCGGCTCTGAAGTGTGCTTCTCATTGCGCAGTACCTCACCCCTCACCCCCGCTGATACGTAAATTTGTGACTGCGCAGCGACTCACCTCATGTTCCGAGCCGCTATAAAGTTTGAATCGGGCTGTAGTTTCCTACTTTTCCATTGTTTGCCTTCCAGCTTTTGCAGTCTGCACCGCCATCGATGTCTGTTGATTTTGAGCTTCTTACTGGGACAGTTCATTATTAAAAACGTTGATAAATATGCGGTCATCTCATCTCAATAAAGGATTCAGAACTTTCCAGCAGTAGTTTAGTTTTCTTTACTCATTTCTCTTTACTAATTTCATTCTCCTGTCCTTATTCCAATTTATTTGGAGCCACCGCAACATATCTTTTTCTTCCATACTTCTCTATCAGTTTTGTCATCTCGGTAGTCACCCCCTTTCTAACCATATCATCATTCACACATTCCATCCATCGCGCATGGTCTCTTTGTTCTTCCCCTACTCTTATAGCCATCGACATTCATACTCAAAACTTTCCTCACGGCATTTTCCACATTCCTCGGTATCACATGCCCATACCATGACAACCGATTTCCACATAACTTTTCAGTTACCGATGCCACTGTCAGACTTCCTCTTATGTACTCATTTCTTATTCTACCCATTCGTGTAACATTACAGCCGCTCAGCTGCATGCAATTGACTTTCCATTCATCCCTTCATTCTTTTACCATAAAGTGTTATAGCAGCCAGTCTTTGAAGGTTGGCCGTCTTGCACTGGTCTCATTTAGACAATTTCTTGCAGCCAACCTACACCATCTTCAGCCCAACAATGATGACGACGCTCTTGAACCCTGATGAGCGTGATCGGTGCGATTTCACAAGCTTGGAACTGCTCATGTTGGGTGGAAGCGCTGTGCCCCAGAACCTTATTGATGAATTGAAGGTTTGTATTGAATTTCCTGTTTTTGAAGTTAAGCAGCTTTTACATTGGACTGATCTGATGCTTGGCATTTTATTGAAGTGAGTTTTGTAGGGGTGGTTTTTTTGTGAGGTGGGGGAGCGTTCCGAAACGGTTTTATTAGACGTAGGCAAGAAGTCTGCCAGGCTCAAATGGGATTAGGCGGGTCATATCAGCCGGATGCAGGATGATCGCTGGGCAAAAGTGTCCACACAATAGGTGCTTGAAGATGGATGGCGGCGCCGAGGTCGGCCCAGAAAGCGAGAGCGAGACTGGACGCGTATCGCGATAGCTGGTTCGAAGTGGCGCGGGAAAAGAGAACTGGAATGACTTGGGGGAGGCCTTTTCCCAGTAGTAGGAGAGTATAGGCTAAACAAAAAAAAACCATTCAAGACCGAGTCGGACTTGCGCACCGAGGGTTCCGTACCATCATATGTTTTTAAATTTTCATCGGCGAGGCCTATATTCATCAGGGAATTTTAACACTGTGCACTGCGGTGTTGATTATTGCAATTTTATGTCAGCGCCATCTCTTGACTGATAGTGGAAATAATGTAACTTTTGTTGATGATTTCTGAAAAAGTGTAGTATTTAGAGACTTCGTTTTATTTTTCCTGTAATCTTTACATAAACTTCTATCACATAGAATAATTTCAGATTTTTCTCTTTGCAAACTTCGGAGATAAGGGCGGAACGGTATTTTTTTTTACATTTTTCATCAAAAGTCGAAAACTTTGCTATTACTTTGTTTTCGCTTAGCGTCTTTCTGACTTTTTTTACATAATTAGCCTATAATTTTCTCCCTGCTGGGACACAAGCCACCTCTCGGTGAGATGGAGTGGGCCATAACCATAATCCACCACGCGGCTCAGTGCGGTTTGGCAGATGTCGCATGTCTTCGAATTTTTGGTTCTAGGACATGCTGGTTTTCGCACAATGTTTTCCTTCACCGTTTTGAGAGCAGTGGTTATGAAATAATTTACACAAAGTAAAGCGCCGTGTCTAGGTTCAAACCTACGACCTACAACTCGTAAGTCGCGGTTGTTACCTCGAGTCTCATTCAAATATAGCTTTTTTATTTGTTTTAGATCTTGTCGCCACACACAGAGGTCCTGAATGTATACGGCATGAGTGAGTTGGGTGGTGTTGCATTCCACGGAGATAATCCTGCACCAGGTTCCTGTGGCAAGCCAATGGGATGCTTCAAGTATCGGGTAAGGAAACTGTACATAATTTTTTTCTTGACCGCGTCCATGGCACAAAGTGGTCCTACGGTAATTACCATCAGTCTTGGTAATTCAAACTCAAAGTATTTACTGTAATTAAACCATATATATTTACTTTTGAATTGTCAGAGAGTCAGGTCAGTCACAAAGATGAAGCTAGTTGGCCGTTCCAAAGCGTAGTAGGTTCCTATGGAGAAGAAGAACACGTAGGATTGTTATGGGAAAATTATTCATAAAAGAAAAAGTCTTTGAATCAATTCTTGTTTAGCGAGTTGTAACAGCATGGAATAGGCTCCTAAAAAATGTTGTGACGGCTCCTACACTGAACTTCTTTAAGAATCGTCTGGACAGATTAAATATCTCAAAGCTATTTGAAACACACGCATCAGCTCATTAGACTGCTAGTGTATCGAACCTAATAATAAAGAAACTACATGGAAAATCTTTTAGATCAAAAGAGACGATTTTACTAAAAATGTCTTAGCAATTATTAACATAGACTTATTATTGCTATGGTAGATTATATATAATTATTATCTTCTGTTGGTTGTAGATTATTGACGTTGAGACACAGGAAGATATTTACGAGGCCAACGTGCCGGGCGAGTTGTGGATCAAAGGACCAAGTGTTTTCAAGGTAGGATATTAGGACCAAATTCTTTTTCTAACATACAATCGTACTTGTAAGCTAACACTTCGGTAAATAAAGGTTTTTAGACAGTTGCAACGTACCTACTAGGTATTTATGTGGGTATATTAGTGAGGCAACCTTTTATTCAATATTTAATTTCCTACCATCTCTCACATTAGGTAACCAATCAAAGCAGAAAGGAATTTATGGATGGCTGAAATTTTAATTATTTAACAGGAATACTACAATAACGTCGAGGCTACAGAAGAGACATTCGCCGAAGACCGCTGGTTCAAAACTGGTGACACTTTCTATAGAGACGAGAACTGGAACTTCTTCTTTGTGGAGAGGATCAAGTTGCTGCTGAAATACAAAAGTTATCAGGTATGAATTCGTCCTTACCTCACACAAAAAAACTCGACTTTTGACTGTATAGTATTTTTATTTCAGGAAGCAACGCGCGCTTTACTTGTGTACAAACGGCGCATTCCCACTCTGTGAATGTGTGCGTGAAGATGAGCAGTGTCAGCACATAACTCACACACGCACATACACACACACACTACCGACTTCGTCATTGTCTCGGGCATTACAGAGAGCTCCTGCGCTTACACACATATTGGCTGCGACAAGGCAACTAAAAAGTCCTTTTTACTTCAAAGAAAATATAAGAACTTCTTGCTCCCCTCCTTCTCTGCCTTCTTCCCTCTTTCTTCTTTCTTTCCTAAGCAAAATGAGTATGTAAGGATCGTAGCAGGTGGCATTATGTAGTTTCTGCGTGTCCATGGGATCATGGCGCGGGTATGTATGTGCATAACTAACTATTAACCTTTTGACTGCCACAGTCATTTAAAGATGACAAACCAAAATGTGCCCAGCACGCCACGATTTGACTACATGACAGACTTTGACGCCAAGGGAACGTTTTTGATTTTTTGACGTGTAGCGGTCAAAAGGTTAATGGCCATTTTCCTTCACCCAGATATCGCCAGTAGAAATGGAAGGAGTAATCCGTCAGCACCCGGGCGTGTTGGACGTGGCGGTGACAGGCGTTCCAGACGCCGAGTGTGGTGACCTGCCTGTCGCGTGTATCGTACCACGTCCAGGGGCTGAACCTAGTGCTGACGAGATCAAGGACTGGGTCAAAGGTACTGTTTACAAGAATTTAAGAACATTTTAACCAATCCAGAAGTTCAATGAAGATTTTTGATCCTTTGGCTTTGGTACGGTGAATCTTACTTGGTGAGACTTGAAGTACGGAAATCGACCCTTAATGTTTCGGCGTAAAGGTACTGCCAAATTTTTGCCATGGACGTGCTGCCGCACGTAGGTACCATGCGGTTTTTGGCCAAAAATGTAGTAATAAGCAAAAAAAAAACGATGTAACTGCCCGATATGATAAGCAGTGGTGGTCCAGTGGTAACACAGAATAACTAATAGTACTTAGCGGTAACGGCCTCGACGTCCGAATTGTAGGTGGGTTCGAACCTAGGCAGGCGTTTTACTTTGTGTAAATAATTTCATCACCACTGCTCTCAAAACGGTGAAAGAAAACATCGTGTCAGGTGTCAAAGACATTTGACATCTACCAACCCGCACTACGCCCGGTGGTACTTTAGAGCCACTGCCTCTCCAAGAGAGGAGGCCTATGTCCCAGCAGTGGGAACATCATAGGCTGATTATGCTTATGCTACGATGACTCTTGCTTTCGCCAACATTTCTCATACACATTTAATCTTACAGAATCTCTCTCAGACTCGAAGCAACTCAGAGGCGGTGTAATATTCGTCGACGCCATACCGATGACCGCGTCCACCAAGGTGCACAGGAGAAAAATAAAAGAAATGGCTTTAGAAATGCTTAGAGAATAAACTTTTTTTATTAATAAAATATTTAGCACAATTGTGAATATGACCTGAAGGGCAATTCTCGTAATTTTAAGAACGTTCACAGTCTGATCCCAGTCTCAATCGTTCAAAAATACCTCAAAGGACCGTACACTTTTGAATGAACACGGGCCCAGTGTTCAATCAAAAGTGGCCATGGTCCTTTTCAACGTTGTGCAACAGTGATGAAACCTATGTCATATAACAGCTCTTGGCGTGTACTTTATTTATTTCATTCTACGGCAGCTAAGTTCAAATCCAGCGCCAAAATGTTTTTTTTTTGCGTTTTTTAAAAATGTTCAAAAACATTGTTCAACAGTGATGAATGTCATATTATGAAAGCTTTCAAAGCAGATATCAGTATATTAGACATGTTTGTGAAATGTGCAACATTTAACTCATTCGAAACATTACAATTCTCATGTAATGAATGCCATTCGTTACTTTCCAGGTGATTGGTACATACTCTAGCATTTTCTGGGATGTACAAACGTTGTGAACGAAGTACATTTACAATAATCGCGTTAGGAATTCTATGACGTTCAATATTGTGACAATAATTAAATATACAACGCCTTGTAGAGTTCGGTGCTCTTACATGTTCGGGAGCATAAAACAATTGTTGAAAGTTCTGCACCGCGGGATTTTGTATACGAACGGCTTCATCTTGGACGTTTTCCGCAGGTTCTTGTTCATCAATGGCATCATTATCGATGTTCTCCGTAGGTCGTTGTATAAGAACAGCATTAGTTCTTTGCCAGCAACGGTGACAAACTTGTTGTGTATAATACTACCTGCAAAGAGTTTTTTTTTTTTTTTGTAGTTAGCTATTATTGTTTTCGTATATTTTTATCTTTACAACCCGGTCAAAATATCTGTGCACCTGGCATCGATGACGTCATATCAGCGCTCTAAAACGGTATGTATGACGACGGAATAAACAAAAATAGAAATGTTAAAATATATTGCACTAATAGGTAGGTACGTACCTGGATCAACGCATTCTGCTGAACATATTCAGCAAACTGTGGATTAATAGCAGGTAGGTCATCTCCTAAAACATGGGTTCTTGTCCGCAAAACACGCGAGCGCAAACACATAATACAGCAATCTGCCATTGCAAATAGTCCAATTCAATTAGGGGCAAATTTTTCCATCGACCGATAATTTTTTTTCGTGGAATATAATTGGCATCTGGCAGTTTTTGTAAGGAAGAACTGTCAAAAATTCAAAATTATTCCTCCGATAAAGTTATCTGGCGTTCGAAAAATCAGCCCTAAAAATACGGCAATATACGGTCTATTTATGATAATCTTTTTAGTGTATTTTTAGTCAAACAAGACCTATTTATAATCCTAGCTACTGACTGACAGCTAATTAGGTAGGTATAATTTAATATCTAAACAAAACAGATTTAAAAAAACGCATAAAAAATACCGTTTTCGCGCTGGATTTGAACTTAGCTGCCATAGAATGAAATAAAGTACACTTTAAGAGCTTTCATATGACATAATATATGATTCATCACTGTTGAACAATGTTGAAAAAGTGGGCCCAAAATGACGCATGGTCCTTCCTTTCCCTAAATTTTTGACAAGTTTTTGGAATTATTGTTTGTCGCTGAAATGAGATTGCGACTAGATTTTGAACGTTTTTAATTACGGGAATTAGCCTTCTGTTTTTCATGTAACTTAGATTGCAGCTTCAATAAAACGGCATCCCATAGATTATGACGACTTAATTTTCATGTTCACACGTTTCGAGCTGAGGGTCAAGTAGAGAAGTGCTTTCGATAGATAAGCATGTATTTTATGATTGCTGAAACTTGAAATAAATTGTCCTACTTTTACTAAACGGTTTGTTCACACGTGTCTATTGGCCGATGGAAGAGATGTAAATTGGCTATTTTAGGCGATTATCACACTGCACCGCGCTTCGTCGCTTAGCGTGGGGTAGCAGATTTATCATTGTATCATTTTGTATAGAGAAACCTCAATCTGCTCCCAGCGCGCACATTGTGTTTTAATTTTTTTTTTTCTCGGTTCATTATGATAATCGCCTTGTAATAATCTAGTATTGAATTAAGTTATTGAATAATCAAATTCACTCGTATTAGTAGGAACACTGACCTCTATAATACAAGTGTATAATACACTAAGTATTAAAGAGGTCAGTGAGTAGGAAGCAGGTTTAATAAACATAATTATGAAAAAGTATTTATTACATTTTGTATTTGTTATGACAACTGTCAATCACTTAAAGTGATAGATGATGTGATTCTAACAGTGTTAGTGGTAAATTATGGTTAAGAACAATAATGATATTCGTCTTCATCTTTTAGTTGAAACGTACCATTTGCACTGACACCGTTAATGTAAGTAGAAAAATATGTTTCCATAGAGGTAAGGTATGTACATTAGTCGCAAGTAAGTAAGGCACACTACAACGCGCCACGCGACGGGGCGCAGATAACGCTCGCGTGATATTTTGCATACAAATTCAATAAAAACGCGCTTCTGCGCGGGTAATTTGGCTCCATTTCCCGCGCCCCGTGGCGTGGCGCGTTGCACTGTGTGATCCGCCTAAGAGTTGACGTTTTTATAGAGGAAGCTGGTCTAATATGCTTAGAAAGAAACATTCGAATCGAATAGAATGTTGTCGTAGACGCCACTTATATTCATAGTTATATTCACAAAAAAAAGATGGTATTTAAACAATTAGTTAAGATTCCTCTAGTCCAATGCTGGACAATGACCACGCTATTATGCCATTTGACTACGATAGGTTGAGTAGAAAATCTCATCAACAGCAGACATTATTATTAAGTACTGTAGGTCTAAATTAGGGTGTTCACACGTCTCCAGTGTTTAGTAGAGTGCGAGCTTTGGCAACCGTTTTGTAGTAAGCCGGCTAATATGGCTAAAGATTCGCATTCTACTAACAACTGAAAATGTGTCAAATCATCTTTAGACTTAGAAAATAAACTCAATATTAGATAATACTTACTATATTTTTAGATGTATTGTGTATTTTGTGATTTTTTTCATTAGTTGAGTTAAATAAACGATATTCTATTAGACTTGTTTGGTTCACTTTTACATTACCTACCCTACTATTTTGTATTTTGTGAATGTGAGAACGTTGTAGGCCTTGTTGACTGTCAAATAATTTGTAGTTCATTTTCAAATAATTTGTAGTCAACAAAAGAGTAAGAAACCGATGGATATTATGTTCTCGAATAAAATTTTATTTTATTAATAGAAAACAAACAGCTCATTTTGTCAAATTAAATTTCAGTCGACAACATCCATCGGTTTCTTGCTAAATTTCAACTATATCCGACGATCCTGCATACCTATCGCTTTTGTTGACTGTACCTACCTAAATAACAAAACCTAAGTAAACCAGCACCCTAATTGCGTAAAACACAAACACAATCTGAATCATTTTGAAGGATATTACTAATCCATTGCTTCATATATTCAAAAAATTGTCTGCTCGAAAACGTAAATAACGCAATGAATGTTGTTGAACTGTCCAAATGAAAGCCATAGTGTTTTACGCAATGACAGCTCCCCGCAGCTAGACTTATTTTTGAGACTCGTTTAAAGAAGCACTCAATTGCATGTCTTAGGCACAACTGTCTAATAAAAAGTCGGTTAAAAAAGAAACTATGAAACGTGCACTAAACATAATGGCGGCTATCGCTGTCTCGCTTTAACATCTATTCGACTCTATCATGTTTAGTACATCCCTATCTTGTTATTATGTTGGCAGCTTTACGTCATGTCTGCAGTCTGTGTTATTTTTGTTTTGTTGGTATTCAGTTTTAGTGCACGTTTCATACAAGCGACGTTTTTCAACTTTTTCTATGGGAGTTCCGTCTCTTATATATGTTTACATGTTTACTTACTCTATGGTCATAGGTACGTGTATTGATAATGCCTAGCCAATATTTAATAGCAAATAGAAGGCAGGCGTTTTGAACGTAATTTATCAACAGGCAATAAAAAAAAAACTAAAGCCACACCCACACATTCTGGAATGCAATAAACACATGGTGACAGAGACATCGATGTGCAAACTGTAACCATGACTTTGGCACTTGAAACTAAACCACCTAGGTAAACAGAATTCGTCGGTTATCAAAAAAAAATCGGTCGAAATGTTGGTTACCTACTATGACAACAAATCTCTGCGAGTGTTCCTATATCTGTTTTTTTTTATTTATTCCGGCCTGATCCCTGAACCCCAACCCTCCAGCCCCCCCCACTTATAGTTGCTTGCTAAGGTAACTAGCACTATTAAGTGCGTCATCATATCCATTTACAATAAATTACAGTAGTTATTTAGATTCTAGTATAAAGTAGGTAAATGGGTGTGCATGACTGGCACCAGGCAAACTAGTCAGACAACATTCTACGCTAAGCTACCTGACTGTACTCTTGGACGTTTAATTTTTTCTTCTTATATGTACTTACTAGCTGCGCCCCGCGGTTTTACCCGCGTAAATGTCGATCTGGTGGGAATATTGGGATAAAAAGTAGCCTATATGGTAATCCAGGGTGTCAGCTACCTCCATACACAATGTTATCGAAATTGGTCCAGCCGTTGGAGCGTGAAGAAGTAATAAACATATAAACACACACACACTCACAAACTTTCGCCAATAAAATATTAGTGTGATTCCGTTTGACAGATGTTGTTTTGCTATACGTTTAGTTACAGCTCAACTTGTGCCTGCTGAGCGAGAGCGTAGTATCCTGTGATCGACTCCCAGGTCGGGCAAAGTATAAATTAAGGTCATAGCACATATATCAACTCGGACAGGGAACGACACCGTATCGCTTTTTGCCTCGCCATCATACAGGCGTCAACCTAACGTAAGCACGTAACCAAAGCGGATCAGAAGCTCCGATACGTCCACTCGGCTACGGCTAGGCGACGCCGCGCTTACGGCTTGCCGACCGCTGGTTGATGGTGCTGCAGGCAGAAACAACAACAAAACTCACAAATACCAGTTTATAATATTAGTACCTATGCATAGATTTATTTTAGTTATCATCTGCCTAGCCTTTTCCCAACTATTTTGGGGTCGGCGTCCAGTCTAACCGGATGCAGCTGAATACCAGTATTTTACATGGAGCGACTGCCTATCTGACCTCCACAACCCAGTTACTCTTGGTAAGACTGGTTGTCAGACTTTCGGGCTTCTGACTACCTACCCGTAACGACTGTCAAAGATCTACGAAGACAGCCGGGACCACAGCCGGGACCAACCGCTTAACGTGCTTTTCGAGGTACGGAGGAGTCTCGGTATGTAAAGATGGTCACCCATCCACAGACCAACCGAACAGATCGACCTGTGCGGCTGTTATTATTTAGCCACGGGCCCCTCAGATTTATTTTAGTGTGATCTTTAATTGTTCGACACTGTTTTTTATGGCTTGAAGCAGTGCAGCTTCCTCAATTAAGATTGAAACGAGATAATTGTTTTGAACGAAGATAAAACTTTGGTTCTGTAGGTAATTGTCTTATGTGGCTTCAATCAACTGGAAACTTTCAATGTACAGACGCCAGCATCTCAAGCTACTACAATCTGTCAAATTTATTTAATAGATTTTCAACTTTATCGCTAAAGCATTTAAGGTTCAAGGTTGATTGGGAAAATTTGACAGTTTCGGATAGGTCAAAGGTAACAATTATTGGACTTTGACAACGCCTTTGTTTTGTAGCAGTAAGGGTTTCGTAGATCAAGTGTATCTACTCGTGTAGTTGACCGTACTTTTCAAACTGCGAAATGTTAAGTGTCCTACCAATACCGCGTTAGTTTCCAAACATGTTTACAAATATATGTCTTTGGAAAACCAACTTTAAAGCCCACACACAACGTTCAATTTGCGCTGCAACTTCAAACATTTTTATGACTTTTCATTGTACTAGTCATTCTGAAATCAACTTACTTATACACATCATAGAGTTGATTTTCGTTTAAGTGGAAGTACTATCAAATTGGAAACAAGGATTATATTAGACTTTACTAGCACATGTCATGCGCGCGGTTCGCATGCGCGTGGACAGTGTAGTAACCGCTTTATTATAAATCATACCGTCTTACTACACTGTTGTGTTGCGTAAACAAATGATTTAGTAGCCATTGAGCAATAGATTAGTACAGTGCGTAGGAGTCGTTTGTTGTTTTGGAGGGAAAATATATGAAAATATTGTGGTTAAATTGGTAATTATTTTTGGATTTAGTATAATAACCTAGTGTATTGGATTGGAATAGTGTGTATAATTTTCTGTGTATTTTATTGATATAGGTATGTGGAAAAAAAACGTAGGTAAGTTTGTAAATATTTTGCTGCCGGTGTCGATTTTAGCAGGTAAATTATTATTATTGGCCATTTATTTTTATGATTAGTGTAGCGCGACTAAAATGTTGTATTGGTTCAATATTATTTTTGGAAGTTTTTAATAAATTAACATAACTGTGTGTTTATTAAATTCGAACAGTGCGTCTTGATGTTGTTGTTGACGACCAGCAACCAAACCTTTTTTATACTTATATTTATGTTCCCTTTCTTTTTAATTTATTCTTAAATGTTTGTCTGCTGTCACTGTATGTGTGAAACATATATGGCAAAAAATCGTGATCGTGTTTCCATTTTAATAAGTATCATTCATAGCATCATCCTCAACATTGGTGTCAGAAGTGGGATGGCTATGAATGATGCTCATTAAAATGGAAACACGATCACGATTTTTTGGCATAAATATGTTTCACACAGACAGTGACAGCAGACAAACATTTTTAAGAATAAATAAGCTCTTTTTTTGAAGTGCAGTACAACTATTGAGGAATAATTTGGATACTGTCAGATATCGTTTCCACAGTAAAGACGAATCCCATAATATCATTAACTCAACCTATCGCAGTCCACTGTTGGACATAGGCCTCTCCCAGGCTGCGCCACAACACTCTGTCCTCCGCTTTCCCCGTCCAGTATTATGTCCCAGTCGCATCCTATACTACGCTTGCCGATACACGGTCTCCACTCCAGGACTCGTCTGCTCCACCGGCCATCGGTCCTTCGTCAAACATGGCCAGCCCACTGCCACTTCATGTTTGCTTACTCTGCAAGCTATGTTGGTAACTCTGGTACTTTTCCGGATAATTTCATTACTGATTTTATCCTTCAAAGAGACCCCACAATATACATTTATATATACTTTGTTAATGGCATGTCGCAGGTCCACGTAATTATGAGGTTGTCGGTTGCTTAAGCAGGCTATCCTGTGGATGTCTTAACTCTTTGACCGCCAACAAGCGACACCAAAAAACTGGGCACAATCGCCGACCATGACTTAAGACGTCAAAATGTTTGATAGTCAAATGCTTAAGAAGTATGACGCTTTAAGACGTCGTTGGCGGTCAAAGGGTTAATAAATGCACCCCCTGTGGGGTACGGACCTCGGTTAAGTCGGCGCTGGGGGAGGCAGCACGGGGCAGGCTGGATCGGATCATTATTAAATTAAACCTTTGTTATAAGGTAATTTATAAATTATGGTGATTGGAAAACTGGGCCTTGATGACGTGCATCACGATATAGGCATGACTTCTAAGAATGTTTATACGTAATTAATTATTTATTTAGTATTTAAATAATAATAAATTAACATAACAGGTGCATTGAAGTGTAGGTACTATGCCTGTATAGACAACTAGCTGTTGCCCGCGACTTTGTTCGCGTAGATTACGTACTTTTTCTTACATTCTGACGTTTTTCTTCTAAGGGTTGTAGCATGATTTTAATTAGCCTTTCAGAAGTAAGCGACTGGTAGTTGCAAATATTGCACCGGAGCAAGCTGGATTTGTATATCTGCTTCGTCGACCTCTCCAAGGCGTTCGACTCGGTGAAATGGCCAATCTTGTGAAATACTGTACTAGGAATGGGCACGCCGAAACACCTAGTGCATCAATTGAAAAAGCTATATGAAACAGGCACAGCTTCAGATCGAACCGACGAAATCATGTCGAAAAATTTCCATCCTAGTGCAGGTGTCCGTCAAGGTTGCATAATATCACCGTTCCTTTTCAATGTTTATACCGAACTCATCATGCCGTTTACTCTGGAGGACTGGACAGACGGTCTCAATCGATGGCTATGAAATTCCAAATCATACGCCAATGACACTACGCTATGTGCTACTAGCGCAAGTCATTTAACGGAGTTACTTTTTAAGATGGATAGTGTAAGCCTCGAATTTGCCATAAGATTAACTGCATATTACCGAAGGTGATGATCGAACTCTTCTATACGCCAAGAACTCGACATCTAAAAGCGTCTAACTGTTTTGGTCCAAATGCACATCCTCAAATATTTCGGACACCTCTCCAGGCACGAAAGTGACTCTATAGAGTGCCTTATCGTAGAGTGGAGGTCACTAGACCACGCGGACACTCACATCCATCAGTGGTCGATCCCTTTTATGAGTGCACTAATAATACTAAAAAATCGGAATAGATGGCGAGAAATCGTTAGGCAAATCACATCAGCCACTAGACAAGAAACTACATGAAGATCATAACCGCTCTGACAAGAGTGCAACAAAGAAGAAAAAGTTCCTGAAATTAGCTTAAACAAAAACAACGACAACGTTATCAACAAACAAACAAGTATGATTTTGAAGTTATTTCACTGATATTTCAGGGTCATTATGTCAAATAATATATTTCATTGCTAGAATGATTCAACGGCAAAGACTGTTAATTCATCAATGATTTTGTTGTTGACTGTGCAGTGCTGTCTATTGTCTTTATCTAATAAAACCAAATTGAATAATGTGGTGTAATGTGGCCTTTTGTCACGCACCGTTTGCTTATTATTTTGATGACTTTTAACAGTCTAGGACATAGCTAGATAACAAATAGATTGTTAAAGAACACTCTTAATAATAATATTTTAGTAGTTTTTGACGCACTGGCGTTTTGACCATGACCGGTCATGCACACTTTAGCTTAGCTAGATATTGGACATAACATCTTATATCATATTTATTTATGTATTATTTATGTATGTAAGTTAGGACTAGCTATAGCCCGCAACTATGCAGGGTGGGAGGGACATCGACGTACACAATGAACTCCCCGAGTTGAATTTTTTTGTATAACCCTCGAAGAATTTCTATGTTAGGGGAATACGTCTAGAATCATGTGCTGAATTCATGGTTTCACTTTGCTCGTCGATTATAGGTTATATCAATACTAAACTCATCGTCGAGTTTCTCTCGAGAAACCGTATAAACGTAAAGTAAATGAGCCCTAAAGAATTTCCTATTACGCTAACCGAGATTAATTTTATTTAGGTACTTTCAGAGCTTCAAGTTGCTTGCTAAGAAGAACTACGACATCATCGTACAACTAGTACCTCATAGTGCGTTGTTTTGAAAGCGTTTAGTCGTCAGCTGACTGCGTTAAAGTACGGTCTACAAAATGGCCAGACCTATAGACAAATATGTTAATGTCAAATACAAGTTGCGGTCTTCCAAAAATTTTGAGGACTACTTGAAGGTTATTGGTGAGTATTTTATGTTTTTTTTAGATGATATATAGATTGGAAGGTTTTATGGCTTGTCTGCAAAATGTGCGTGGAAAGACGGGATAAATAGGTACCCACTTTATTATATTACAGCATCCTTATAGCTACACTAAAATAATATAACAGTACCTAGATTGTGACACGGGATTGCTCATAATTATATATCTAATTATTTTTATTATAACCAAAGATGACAGAAGAGGCCTAAACTTTATGTTTTTCTGTGTGCATTCTACGAACTATCATAGTATACTTAGGTAACACAACACACCTTCTAAGTTTCATGTCTCTAGGACCAGCGGTTTGGGCTGTGTGTTGATTATATTATATTATATAGATACAGACAGATAGTATTATAACAAAATAAAGAAAGCACAAAAAATATCAATTATTGTTGGGAATCGAACTGTGTGCAAAGCAATCGTCGAACCGCAGGCTTATTACGTAAGAAAGAGCAATCAGCAAATATCGCGCAGTCATTGCGCGATCAATCGCTAAACGCTAAAAAAATCGGTATTATCTAAAAATCGTTCGCTAATCGCTCGCCAATTGTTATACATGCACTTATCGCTACGACACTAGCGCCAAAACGATTATGTAGCCAACTTCGGAACTAAAGTCAATTGTCAAATGAAGAATGTTAACAAGTTTTGTTACGAAAAAAACTTATAAACCACTTAAACCCTCTTAAAATTCACCAAAAATAGCTTGGCGCCGGTTACAAGATGCTTAAGTGGGTGAAAACAGTGTTAGCTTGGACTCGAAGCGATATTCGACTGTTCAACAAGTAAGTTTTAAAATATTATAGATCAATAATGATGTGAAACAAAGGTGTATTAATTAACTTTGAAATTAACAATACATAATCTTGTTTCAGTATAAAATGGCAAATAGAGTGTCCAATGATCAACTAGAAGAACGATTAGAGTTTCTAGCTCAGCATCGGTGTTGGCCTTGACTCAAGATTTATTATAAACATGATTATCTATCATATTTAAAGTAGGCTTAAAGACTAAACAATGCAAAGATATTATCATTTACACCTACTTACTTTACATTCTACACTAACTTTTGTTCTTCTTCTCGTTAGTGGCATGAACGGTCTAAGTTCAGTGCACAAATTCATAAACAGCTCTTTGGAAAGTCTGTAATGTTTGAACTCGGCGTCAGATAAATTCAAAGCATTGGCTTGATCTCGCAGGCTACGTCGCAACCGTGCTGTGTTACAGCTTTCAATCCTGCTGGCTTCAGCCTCAAGCGCTTCAAGCAAGAGAACAGCACGAGCCATACCAATACCTCAATAGAGACTAGAGACGCAAACAATGTTAAATTTAACTAGAATACACTGGATGAATAGTCTTTTACGGTACACACAGTTTGTTCTAATGAGCACACGACACACGACGGAGTTAAAATGTACACAATTTTAGATAAAATTCTTCGAATTAGAAGACTAATTTCTAATTTAGCAATCAGCGAGCGATTAACCACAAGGGAAAAGGTTAACGCAATTTGACAACCAAATTTGCTCGCCGATGGCTGTCGCTCTGCTGTCAAAAACCATGCGTAATACGAAATAGTCGCAATCACCACGCGATCACAGTAGGAAACTGCACTTCTAGTTAACTGATTGTTCCATAGAGGCAGCACTATCGATAGTTTGCTATGCTGTGGCTATCGCTGTTACATAATACGGATTTGCGAAATTTGCGCGATATTTGCGCAAATTTCGCTTTTGCTAGGCTTCTGCAAGATACGTAATAAGCCTGCCGGTATTTGCTTTGTTGAGAGTTAACTAAAAAGGTCCGGGGTCATAAAAGAAACGGGTGGCTTTACATAAAAAAAAGTTTTTGTAAAAAAAAAATATTTTCGGCATTAAAATTGTTCGCAAAAATTTCTTAAAAAACTTGATGAAACTTGACTTCGCTACGATTTTATTATATGATTGTACTTTATAGCTTACTATATTAGGCAAAGTCGAAACCCCAAGGTAAAGTAGCCAGTTTTGACGGTAGTTGAGAACAGTTGAGAATAGCATTTATAATTTATTTTTTATAGGTCTGTAGTTTCACTACCTATGTTGTTATGTTCCAAAATTTTAATTTATGTAGGTAGCTAGGTAGGTATTTATATTTGTCGAGTAATTTAAAAATACTACGACGGAGTGTAATTAAAATTTAAATAATTTGTTAGTATAATTTTGGTGGGAACTAGAATTTGGACTAATAATCAAAAAAACATTTATGACGTGTGTTTGTAAAAATACATTTAAGTACGACGGTTACCGAACCGTGGTACCTAAATGAATGTAAATATTCGTGATAGGAAGTCATTATAACATCATCAATATAAAATAAGTGGCAAAAATACTAGGTACGTATGAAGCTAACTCAAAAACTACCCAAGCAAAGTTAATAAAATGTATATGGGGACTACCCCTGAGGCATACCTATTCATTAAAAAAAGAATTTTTGAAATCGATTTACAAATTATTGCCGGAGATATGACGTAACAAATACCTATACAAAAAAAAAAACATGCATTCGAATTGAGAATCCTATTTTTTTTTTTTCGTTAAAAAAAACGTTGCCCCACACTAGGAATGTCTCCTGTATTGTGGGATTTGTGGGTGCGTTTACAAACATTGAAACTCACATAAACAAGCAGCTTTTTGAAGTCGGTTAAAAATAAGTAGGTAATATCATTTCCGTGCCTACGAGTAAAAACTCACCTGAAGGCAAACTGGAGACTGTCGTCATAAACAAACTTAATGTAAAGAAAAACAGGACAGGTTTAATAAAAAATCTAGTCTATTCAACATTAACCTGCTTGGAAGTTAATTATAGTGTAACCTCGATTAAACAATGCCTGGCAGTCGTAACATTATATACTTAATGAAGGTGCTTCGTCTGCAATTAATTGTTATCGCTATTAACTCTAGAAGTGTATCGTGCAAGAATTAACACGCATCATATTCATTAACTCGTATTTTATTCATTAACTCGTATTATTAACATAAAAACTGGTCAAGAGCGAGTCGGACTTGCGCACCGAGGGTTCCGTCTAAATTTGTAGGAGGTAAATAATTTGTAGTTACATTATTTTAAAAAAAATCCGTGATAGGATTTTTTTTTAATGTAACTACAAATTTTACGGTTTTCGGATTTTTTCCTTTAGTTATGCGACATGACCTTGCTTCTTGCCAAATTTCATGATTCTAGGTCAACGGGAAGTACCCTATACTATACATTTTGATTCCCGAAATATACGTTTTTTGCGGCATAAACGACCGTATCTTTTTTTTACGTTAACTTAGAAGTTTGATTTTTTCACAGCTGCTTCATGGGACTGCAGACCTGAGTATATTGTTTTCATTACAACTCTATACCTCCACGCGTTCCCGAGATAAAGGGTCTTGATGGACAGACGGACGGACGGATAACAAAGTGATCCTATAAGGGTTTCCGTTTTTCCTTTTGAGGTACGGAACCCTAAAAATTAAAAATACAATACATAACATATCGCCTGTAATCTCCGAGGGGTAAGGCAGAGGTGTACCTAATAGTATAAGTACCCACATTTCACCAGTTATTTTGAGGTCCTATCTAATAGGGGCTAGCCTATTATCATCAACCAGGCTCCGGGTTGCTACTGAGAAATTCCTGATGGAAAAACCCAATAACACTTTGCCCGACCTGGGAATCGAAGCCAGGACCTCATGCTCAGCAGTAGCCCTTGCAACCACTAGACCAATGAGGACATTATTACGAAACATAATGATCACTACCTATTACTAACATAGAACGTTAAAAATATCAGACGCTGGTACAAGCTACCAATGCTCAGTGTTAAAAAAAAACAGAAACTTCCCTATAATGACATACTTTTAGCAGGGGATTGAAGATTTATATATTATGAAGCCTAACATTAAACATACCTACATACTGTCGCGCCATTTTGATTTTTTTCAAAATGGCGGCGCGGTTTTACCCGTATAAGTGTCGACCCCGTGGGAATATCGGGATAAAAATTATCCTATATCCTTTTCCGGGACTCAAACTATCACCACACCAAATTTCATCTAAATCGGTTCAGCGGTTTAAACGTGAAGAGGTAATAGATAGACGGACACACTTTCGCATTTATAATATTATAGTATGGATAGTTGTCATCAATGCAATCAGAAAAACATAATCAAGACTTTGATTAAAAATCAAAATGGCGGACTGCTAGGTAGGTATGCCACGGACCATCAAAGCTCTTTAATAATGGATCTTAAAAAACATAGGACTAGAAATTAATGATTTTTATTTCTGTGGTAGGTAAGGCATTGTAGAACTAATTTCCATGCTCATTAATAAATGTCCATATTCAAATCATGTTGTGTATCCTGTGACGTATCAAGAAACAATGTCTTTGTCTTTTTTTAATGACATGACGTGAAGTTGATTTGAAAAATTCCATGATCGTTATCTATTCATGTTCAAGCATAAAAACTGGTTTAATATTTCAAGAAATACTTACTAGATTTTTGACAAGGTGTGTTGTAGTTTTTATATATATTTATACATAATTATAATAAAATCGTCACCAAGTCAAAACTGTACATTGAATAAATTTTCGCCGAAAATATATTTCTTTAGAATTTTTGTCTCTTTTTCTGAATGTATGTTCCAGCATCACGCAAATAGGTACTGCCGGATTTTTTTAAAATTTTGCGTAGATGTTCCCTAGAAATGGCCAGTTTCAAGCTCACTTCAACTAAGTTTTCACTAGGTATAAGATTTTTACAGAATAGGCCAGCAAGTCAAAGAGCTCCACTACTCTCAAAACCTAATCATTTTCTATCTCTACTTTCCAGGAGTGGGCCTGATATCCCGCAAGGCCGCCTGCGCAGTCAACCCGATCGCCACCCTGACCAAAGAAGGCGACACCTACACTTTCACCATGACCACCACTTTCAGAACTATCACCTTTAGCTTCAAGTTTGATGAAGAGTTTATTGAGGAAAGGCCCGATGGGGTCAAGGTATGGACGCCTGTTCTTGTCTTTGTCCTTACATTTTGCACCACATCTACCTGTGGGTATTGTAAGTGTGCATATACATGAGCGGCACACGTCAAGGACAGGGACAACTGCAGCCGTCGTCGGGCGTCGATGGGCGTCGACGGCCGCAGTTGCCTCTGCCGTCGACGCGTGTCGCTCGTGAGTATGCACACTAAGAGAATACAAATTAAATCTTGAGCAGTTCAGTTATGTGAATGTAAGCTGGTGCGGGCCTGCACGAGCAAAATTTTTATTAATTGCATTAGATACAGACCAAACCGGTAGATGTGTCGCAGATGGATTATAAAATCCACTGTTTTACAAAACCGCAAGTTGTTTCACAAAACAGCTCCGTTATGTAAAACAATTGAACCACGTTCAGCGATTTTCCATAATTATTGTACTTATTGCATAAACGTTTTGCATTTCTCAATGCAGCGGGTCAATGATTAACAATCCATCTACCAAACGAAGTCTCGTTTGTTCGTTTATTGAAGTGTTCTTCGCCATTTTAAATTAATTAGCCTTTGATGTCCCACTGATGACCAAAGGCCTCCCTGCTCTCCTTCCACCTCTCTCTGTCCAGAGCTGCCGAATCTTTATTAAAGGAGTTCAGCTCATCTCGCCATCTCCGTCTGGGCCTGCTGACATGTCGTGTGCCATTAAGCGGGACGCACTGGGTCGTCAGTTTGCCCCATTGATCATCTGACATGCGGTAGATGTGTCTAGCCCAAATCTATTTAAGCATGACAGGTTTTCGGCTGACTTATGCCTTGGTCCCTTCTTTAATCATTATTTCGTTGTTTTAAGAAACAACTAAAAAAAATACGGAAAAGCTTGAACTTTCTTCAAACACCCTTGACCTTACCTGACCTACGCTGATGCGTATTTTCCTAGCAATTTTCCTTTTTCAAACTGGTAAGCAGCGATTACGCGAGCAATATTGCTTTCGAATAAATTGCCCCTTGCATATCAATCACTGCCGACTCCTCTTTAAATATTATATGAAGAAGTTCTGAAACAAAGAAATTGGCATTTTTATTGCAGTTTACTGGACCATTAGGTTGAATATTTGATAAGTTTGGTCGAGGAATTCTGAATAATTTATCAGTGTTTCATATTGAGTTATATTGATCTAAAATTTACATGGTAATATTTAAGTAGATCACGTATAGTACCTACTTTCAAAACAAAGTCCTACTTTCGAAGTCTTAGCAGGGGGGTATCGTAATACCCAGTAACTGGGTTGTGGAAGCTAGAAAGGCAGTCGCACCATGTATGATACTGGTTTTTAGCTGCATCCGGTAAGACTGGAAGCCGACCCCAACATAGTCGAAAATGCCAATGATGTTGATGACGATGATCTATACTTTCAAAAGAGACCCAGCAATTCTGCTTGCAGTTCCTCCCTGGATCTTCACCCTATTTAGAAGGCTTAATTATTGCTGGAAAATTCTTTCTAAATTACGTAACATAATGTATATCACGCCGCCGGCGCCGCCAGTAACCCCCGAAGGGTTTGACAGAGATGTTCACATAACTAGGCGAAATGTGGATGTACATACTATAAGTAGTACACCCGAATTTCGTCTAGTTAAGTTGAAATCCCATTTAATAGGGGGCGAGTCTATTGCCATAAACCAGACGCAAACCATCCAGATACCGGTTTGCTCCTGAGAAAACCCCAATAACACTTAACCTGGGAATGAAACCCAGGACTTTATGCTCACCAGTAACACTTGAGCACTAGACCAACTAGGGCGTCTAAATGATTATAATTATTTTTAATTATAATTCGTTCTAAATTAATATGTTTTATAAATTTTTCAGTTAAAATCTGTAATGGTCCTCGACGGAGACATCATGACACAAACGCAAACAGAGGACAATGGAAGAAAATCGACACATGTGCGAACTTTCTCACCGGATTTATTAACTGTGGTAAGATAAAACTTGATAAACATAGACTTGCAGCTAATGATTATAGACATACAGCTAATAATTTTAGACTTAAGGCTAATAACACTAGACTTAGGCTATCATTATATAATAAGGGGCACTAAATGGTTCTAAGACAGTAGCCTTGGATGGAATTAATAATGTTCAAGTAGTTATAATTGGTGGTTCATGGGAACAGTAAGTCGCTTTCCTGTAAAACGATCGATTGGTGAAGGTAAAATAAAATATTCATATATTTTATTAATGAGGTTGGTCTGACGACTTAAATGAAATATCTGAAAGTATAATAGAGGCGTAAGAATGGGGACACACCCACCAACCAACAACCACAACCATACATACTTTATTAAGTATATAATAAATTTAATGGTTTTAAGAAAAGAGACATCACAAAGAAATTATAGATGAAAAAATATAATTAACTCATTTTAAAGAAAAATAAAAACAAAATAGATCTATAATCACGTGCACAAAACAGAAAAGAAAATAAACGAGACGACGACGAGAAGATGAACTGTGCGAAAGAAGATATGGCTAGGACGGAATTTAAGAAGCTAATAGAGATGTACTTCTCCTGTCTGGATTTCTGGGCTCTAAGCCAGTGAAGGACAACATTTGAAATTGTACTTCATCGATTTGTAAATACCAACAAAATTGATGACATCCCAATATCTATATATATAAAAGAAAGTCTGTTAGTTACACCACTTATAACTCGAGAACGGCTGAACCGATTTGGCTGAAAATTGGTGGGGAGGTAGCTTAGAACCAGGAGACGGACATAGGATACTTTTTTTATTTTATTTTTATTTTTTTATGGTAGGAGTAGGGTAGGAGTAGGGTAGGAGTAGGGTAGAAGTAGGGTAGGAGTAGTGTAGGAGTAGTGTAGGAGTAGTGTGGAGTAGGGTAGGAGTTGGGTAGGAGTAGTGTAGGAGCAAAACAACGTTTGCCGGGTCAGCTAGTTATTAATATTCTTAACTCCATTATGTCACTGTAACGATATCTTTATTATCTTTTTGTCTGATTTTGTTGGCATTGATTCGCGTTGCTAGTTGCACTGCTACTGTGTGATTTGGTGGATGTTTATTTTCACTAGAAGTTGAACAAAGATTCTTTTGACCTTTGGTACCTGGATGGATTTCCCTGTTACGTTATCTCTCATTCAAATTTCAACATGTCAGTCAAATCTGAATCACGTCTAGCAGATACATCCCAATATTATAACTACCTCTCCCTTTCTCCTTTCCAATCCTCTCTGTCTTGAGCTAGTGTGGACCAATACTGTCTTTAAGCGTCATGCTCATTGCTCGTCCCGCCATTTTCTCCTGGGTTTGCCTTGATGTCCCCGGACGTTTTCTGGGACCCGCATGGTGGTAGAATTAGCCCATGACTCGTTCGTTTTCTAAAAACAAAACCATTTCATCAGCATTCGGTACCTAGTCATCATCACGTGATGAATCATCCATAGTATAATCATTCTGAATCTAATCGGGTTTTGGAAAGTACGTGTCTTCATGTGTCATAGTCCTAATCATACCTGCTGGGTATGAGGCTGGTTTAGAGATTACGTGGTAATAGATCAGTTAAAGTGATAGATCTATAGCCTTGTGATAAGTAGAGGTCGTCCAAGGGTTTTTATCATACTAGATAGATAATAGCAGTGGTGGCCCAGTAGTATCAACCCCGACTTACGAGCTGTAGGTCGTGAGTATGGAACGCCAGGCAACCGCTTTATTTTGTGTAATTTATTTTATCACCATAGCTGTCAAACACGGTAAAGGAAAACATTGTGAGGAAACAGGCATGTCCCAGGCCCAAAAATACGAAGACATGTGTCATCTACACCGCACTGCGCCCGCGTGGTTACGGCCCATTCCCTCTCACTGGCCTCCTCTCTTTTATAGGCTAATTATTATGCTAGATAGGTATATAGGTTGTGTTCCGGTTTGAAAAGTATGGTTCTGGTTAAAATTTTGGGTTTCGACCTGACGGGCAACTCCTGTATTATTAAGAACTTCTGAATCCTCATTTCAATCTTAATCTGTCAAAAATTATTCAAATGAGATCCACCCATCTTGTTCGCCGACTTGGGATAAAAATTAGGTATGAATTATATTTCATTTGAATGGTCGCATAGTAGAAACATTTAGGTATTTGTATGGCGACAACGCTATAACGAATGTGAGATCAAACTTTGTTCTCACATTCATCTTTGTTCAACAAAGATATACCTACAACGATAATTTTCGATCCGCCTCCAAATATATAAAATATATATTATCTCTGAATCCAAATTGTTCTTGACTTTGATGCCTTATAAGTGTACTTTAAAAAATATGTAATTATTATTGATGGTCATTAAAAAATCTCAGAATGGGTGATTTCCTTTCTCAGACTTCAATTTCACACATTTTTGTTACAGGTAACGACTGCCGATGGTTGGGACGGGGAGTGCATCAGAATTTATGAAGTAGTTAAAGATTAAAACATCCTTACAATTAAGTTAATTTAATTAATTTTGTTAAACGGGAGACCGTCATACGTTAAATTATAATACAGCTGGTTCTGATAAGAATCCTACATGTTTTATTTTATGCTAAAGACCTACTTTATTTGTGGTGGGCCTATTGCCATAGTACTTACTGCTGTCCTCCCAACTGTTGAAGAATCAAAATTTGACTTAAGGGGCTTACAGGACCTAAACACAAAAAAGCAAGTTTTCGAAACAATAAAAGTATATGATCGACTACAGTAAACAAAATCAGAAAAATGTATGATATTCTTCAGGATATATGCTAAAAGTCTAATTATTAATTCACTGGAGTAAACTGACAGATGCTAAGCCATATTTATTGTAATAGTGATGAGTTCCGTTCGTTGTGATTCAGTTCATTCACACAAAGTCAATAGAAACATTGACTTTGTGTGAATGAACTGAATCACAACGAACGGAACTCAGGCAGTTTCAGGCATCAAGGCCCATATAAACACATAAAATACAATATTAATATAACTTAAAAATACTATAAATACATACAACATTGTAATATTATCCTAAAAACTAACGCACACGAAGTGTCAGCGACGTGTTTCGCTGACTGGTGTCATGTAGCCGGCCACGTTCGTGTTCGTGTTGTGACGTGACTCCTACTTCCCGACCCTCAAAGTCCAGTTGGTCTTCACCCGCGTGGTGGATTACAGCGCACTGTCTCTCACAGAGTGGAGGCCTGTGTCCCTGCAGTGGGAACACTATAAGCTGATTATGTATTGCTCCCAAAATAGCATTTTGGTGGAAATCTTGTAGATGAACGACAGAGCTGTTTCATAACATAACATTACGCCTGGTGACCCCGAAGGGTTGGGCAGTACACCCACATTTCACCAGTTATGTTTAGGTCCCAAGTAATATGGGGCGAGCCTATTGCCATCAACCGGGCACAAATCCAGTCTTCGAGCTGCTACAATACTGAGAAATCCATAATAAACGTTAATCATTTTCTTTAAACACATAAAACATATATTTTTCATAAACATCAACTTTTAAAACTCCACTCACGGTGGCCGTAAACATTAAAAGTCAGAGTTGTCGGCACACGCGATAGATGGCGTTGGCGTCGAATTAGATCTCGCTATGGTTACGTTCACAAAACGGAATAAGTAGGGACTTGTGATTTGTACTTGAGACTCAAGGATCAACAAAAAATTGTGTTAGACTTTTTTGAACGAGTTGTGTTAGACTTTCTTGGGTTATATTATACCTTGGTCGACTCTTATTATTATAAATTATAGGAAAAATCTTTTGAGATTTGCCGACTCTCAAGAAAGCCACGAAAAAAAGATAATTAATTGTACATAGATTTATAAGATAAATCTATGTAATTGTATCTTGTAAGCTGATGCATACCTGGCATACGCTTAAAGTTTATTTCATGCAAAATTTAAATAAATACATACACATATTGGTCTACATATACCTAATACATACACATACATACTACATGTAAATACATACACATACATACACATAAACAATACATGCACAGTAATAGATTTTAAAATAAAAATTCTATACAATATCAATGTTTATACAGTTAAAGCAACATAGTACCTAAATGAATTGCACTTAGCTCCTGAGTACCATTAAATTAAAGCTTATAATTACCATATTCTTGCTTGCAATATGTGTTGTTAGGGTATAAAATAATATCTAAAAGCTTTGTTTCCACCGATTAATCATTAATAATAATATTTAATCTATAATAATATTTTCAAACATTATTTCAAAATTTTCTTTCTAGATTTTTCTTTTAGTGCCAAATTGAAATATAGCACTCATACTTTGTTGTATGTACTATCTATAACGAATTGTTATCAAGTAGGTACATATTGATATTAAGAAATTATGGCTTCGATAAAAATCGCGACTTCATGCTGATATAAAGTGCATAAGGTGGCACCTAAGAACATAAAGATAGACCTTTCGTACTTTGATGTAATAACATCCATCTTTACTAATATTAATTAAGAGCTACCGCAAATGGCTTAGCATGATCCTCCGTTATGTTAAAAATACTGCAGCATTAATTTTGAAATATATGGTAAAGTTGAGGGTACCTACTATGTTTGACGAAAACACGATTCCATAAAATTTTCTCGATAGAAAAAAAATCCAAAAGTCACCTCCAAACCGATAAATAAACCGCTGGTATTAAAAAAATACTTCAAATTAGATCTTCAAATTATTTATCCACCATTATCAGTCAGGTATACTGTTACTGATTACCTCACTGATAACATCAGTGAGGTAATCGGTGCTGATAACGAACTTCAGCAGATAATTGCACTTCAACATTTTCTTCACTTTACTTTACAACTTTACTACCTTTGGGTAGGAACCCTAAAAACAAGCTCACCCGCGCCTCGCCGTCTTGCGCTCATTGATAATAGTACCTAGGTACCTGACCGTTCGGCGCGGGGATTGGATAACCTACGTAGTGTCGCTCGGTGTCCAACTTTTAACCTTTTTTAAATATTTTTGGGACAAAATATAACATGGGGTAAAAATTATTGGAATCGATTCAGTTACTTATTTTGAACAATAACTATATTCAGGTTTCGCATATACTAAAAATAATGTTGTATTTATGTAGAAAATTTACAAAGGGTAACACAATGAGCGGTGTTATCGCTAAGAACGATATAGACAACCTTTGGATGGAGAGATTGAGTTATAAATATGGACATTGTAGATTTGTACGACCCAAAGACAAAAACTGCTCTATTTTCGTAGCAAGGCGTGGTAAGATAATTGTATGATAATAGGCTATTTGACAATGTAAAAAATAAGGTCATAATTATTGACACTCGTATAGATTATCGCTTTTAAAATCGATTTGCATTAATTTTACTACAAAACATGTATTATTTATAAAAAAAAAATCCCGAAAAAACTTCATCTTTTTAAATCTGGCGCCACGTAATCGAAAACGCCAGACCGTTTTCGATTACGTGGCGCCAGATTTTTGAACTTAAGATGACGTCATGATTTAGTAAATTTCTGTCTATCGTTGACAGAACAGATGAGTTTTGTCTAGTATCTCGACCGTTTCAACGTTTGTTTACGTGAATCGTGACGTCACGACGCCATATTGTTAAAGATAGCGTTTTGGCGGCTTATTTAAACAGTACATTTTTATTTACTATTTTTTAAAAGAAATACATTATGCAATTTGAAGTAATAGGTTTTTGTGGGCTCGTTAGACACCATTAAATAATCTGAGATGTTTATCAGAAACCAGTCAAATAGCCTATTGTGGAAACAACAGTCCATGCACTTTTAGGATAACAAATCCTGTATATCAAAATTGTGTTAGTAGTTTTTATTAATAAATCACTTTCAAATTTTGTATTTTGAAGCCCTTCATAATCAGCCTATAATGCTCCCACTGTTGAGACACAGGAAGCCAATGTTGGAGTATAGGAAATACAAATCGATCCTACTTCAACACTATCGTCTTTCTCTTTCTAACTCATAAATATTATTTGTTACTATCCGAGCCCGCTCTTACCACTTGACGAAATCATTATTTTCTCGTAGTGACTGTACTATATGTATATGCTGTACTATTCTTTTTGCATTGTGTGGGATCACACGTCTCACGTAAACACACACCTTCCAAATATATAAAAAAAGGATAATAAATGTATTATTGAAATCCTTAGAACGGCCTTTCCTTTGGTGTCCTCCTTTAACCCACAGCCAAACAGTCAAAAATAATAATGACACCGTTTTCTTTAAAAAAGGCAAAATTAAAGTAGGTACAGTCAACAAAGGAGTTAAGTATACAGGAGCGTCGGATATTGTTGAAGTTTACTAAGAAACCGATGGATATTCTCGAATAAAATTTTAGTTTATTAATAGAAAACAAACAGCTCATTTATTAAATTAAATTTCAGTCCAGAACATCCATCGGTTTCTTAGTAAACTTCAACTATATCCGACGCTCCTGTATACTTAACTCCTTTGTTGACTGTACATTCTCGTAATACAAATGGAATCAATCTGTTTATCAATAGAATATTGTTTGTTCAAGCAGTTATAAATAAAGATATAATATTATTACTGCAGGCACACTGCATGATGTGACTAGCAATCTGATAACGTATTGAAGAAACAATTGTTACGATTGCCGAAAATAATGTATTGTAATAATATGTTAGGTAATAAGAAATGCTTCAGTAGTTTTACATCTTAAATAATGACAGTAATGACTACGAGAATGCCAAATCATTGTTAGAGTCATTAAACTTGTTTTTTTTTGTTCAAACAACAGCTATTGTTATGACCGTAGAAGCACACAATTTTTATACGTTTGCTACACTAAAAACATGCGAAAGTCCGTACGCATAGCTAAGGGCTATGTCTATTATTTTAGCGTCAACCTCTGATTACTGGTTCCAGTCAGCTTGCAGCATCCCATTGTCTGCAGAGCATTCTTCCATGAGCCATGACCCTTAATATTATTGATCAACTCCAGTAGGCAGTAGAAACAGTAGACACTGAAAAAGAAAATGAAAGGAAAATGGATTCAAAGGATGAATCCATAGATATGATGAATCCATTTGAAGGATGGAGGAGGATGGATGGAAATGGATGTCCTTTGAGATAGACCACGGTACAAAACATTGATGCTTGAACTGTATTTAGTAGTATCATCTCAACTCAACTACTCGGTGTCTTGCAACGAATATTTTCTACATCTTGCAGATGATGTTGATCTTAATCCGAATACAAGCATGATTCAGTTTTGAAACGAAAATACGGTTTATGCGCATTAGGGCTAATTCTCATTTTGGCAACCGACTCGCTAATTGACTACTTCTCATTATGGCCACTTCTCATTTTGGCTACTTCTGATTAGGGCTACTTCTCACTTGGGCTACTTACGGATTACTAACCAACCCTACACGAAACTGTTGTAGGTATTTCTAAAGCGAATGACATAAAACACACCTTAACACTGATAAATAAAAGAAAAGCCGACAGCGCTTGAGGTCGAGATGCAATAAACGTTATCATTTATACCGCAAACGTTACTTTATCTAAAGCCAGCGGATTACCGCTCAGCTATATAACACATTACCTTACCCCCTAGGCCCTTCAGTTTGCAATTCTCCCGAGTCATCAAACCAGTAAACATGGCATTCTTAGGAAAGGAATACAAGTTTGAGAAGCAGGAGAACTTCGAGAACTTTGTTAAGGCTTTGGGTAAGTTAAATTACAAAATGTTATTAGCATATAACTCCAGGACTGTTTTCCGCGAAAGTTTAGGCAGAGAGCCCACATTTTGACACCTAAGTTTAAGTCTCATGTAAAACGGCACCCTAATTGCGTAACACACTATTAGTCGGAATCTGAATCATTTTGAAGCAAATTGCTAATCCATTGCTTCATAAGTTCGAAAAATTTGTCTGCTCAACACGTAAATAACGCAATGAATGTTGTTGAACTGTCAAAATGAAACCGATTCCGATTGATAATGTGTTACGCAATTGCCCCGCGGGTCGAGACTTGCCATCAATCGGGCACATATCCAAGCTCAGGGCTGCTACTAAGAAATTCCTGATGGATAAAAATGTACTTATTTAAAGGCAAAACCATGAACTCAACCCTACACTAAGCGCTGTTATTGAGAGATTTTGTTAAAAAGATTCTTGCGAGCTGTTCGACATTCACTGTTAATATTAAGTATGCGTAAACATGGAGAGGGCCTAGTATGTTACCCTGCTACAATCTTTGTCCTAGGACATTCTGAAAGCTTACCATTTCTTTGATAGCGGAAATGTTGCTTGTAAAAATGAAATGCCATGTTATTATCCACACTATATACACTAACGATATATTTAGTGACCACAGTGTATTTAGTTTTTAAGCGTTCGGCAATGTAATTCTTTATCTTGACATTATCTTATGCATCAAATATTGTAAAAATTTGAACATCGAAACAGATTTACGCACTGCAGCTGCAGTGGTAAAATATTGGCAGCAAAATATTGTGAGAAGATTACCAGGGGACCTAAAAAGGCTACTTTGGTGAATCATAAAAGGATAACATTATGAATCGTAATATGGCGAAGACAGTCCAGTTTTTTTTTTATCTGCACTACGTAGGTATAATCAAAGAGATTGGGATTGGATTTGGATCGGATTGATTAGTATTTTAGCACAGACAAAAAAAAAAACTGAAAAATGCTTCACCAATGAGATTTGATACGATTAACTTAACGGTTAACTGTCCATTATGTTATCCTTTTATGATTCTGCCAAAGTGGCCTTTTTAGGCCCCCTGATAGTGATTAATATTATTTATGATAATATTTGTTTGAGTTTCGAATAGCGATTGTGTTTTGTTTTTCTCGCTCTGGAGTTTTTAAACGGATTAGATCTGTTCTAAGAGAATTTTGAACGGATTCGACTATTTCAAGAGACTGGAATTTCGAGCAGTGCAGTGTATTAAAAATTCGCATTTGATTTTAGAATCATGATATCGGTTGTGATATTTTAATATTTTATTTGACAGATCAAAGTCTACAATATTTATATTATTATTTATATCACCAAGTGCAATATGATATCTCTCCAAAGTATTATGCTAATCTAATGCATGGCTTTTGTGATTAAAAGCGGTAACGTGATCCTACCTACCTATAACAGAAAAGCCCTGAGCTTGACCGATTGACATTGAAACATATAGTTTCAGTCATGTTTAAGTGGTAGAAATTATATCATAATTTTATTGTTTTATGATATGGCTAAGCCACGATACCTAATGATCAGATATCGTGTCATTATCATTATTTCTATGCTTATGTTAGGACAAAGGCCAGTTTCACAGTAGCCAGATAGGCACTATAAAGAGTCAAATAAAATTAGTTAGCGAAACTTCGCAGACGTGATGGGTATCGATATCTAAACATGATGAAACGAAAACAAATTTATTGATCTCTGTCTTGTTACTTGAAGTAGTGACACTTACTCTTACTTAGACTTATTTAAGTCATACAGAGTTACAAAGTACAATAACTTCAAATTGGTTCATCATCATACGCTTATCCCAATTTATTTTTGGTCGGTGCGGCGTATCTTCTACTTCCATATATCTTCAAACTGACAGTAAATGATAACATATCAGTTTTTTAGGGCACTAAGTGTAGCTCAGGGGTGGCCAAGTGGTAACGGCCGCGGCTTACGAGTTGTAGGTCGTAGGTTCGAACCCAGACAGGCGCTTTAATTTGTGTAAATTATTTTCATCACCACTGCTCTCAAAACGGTGAAGGAAAACATCGTGAGGAGGCATGTCCTAGAACCAAAAATTCGAAGACATGTGACATCTGCCAACCCGCACTGGGCCCGCGTGGTGGATTACGGCCCACTCCCTGTTACCGAGAGGAGGCTTGTGTCCCAGCAGTTGGAAAATTATAGGCTGATCATGTCAAGTGTAGCTCCTGTAAACTAAGTCTGTATCCCATACCATTGCCTCTTCAGGTCTGAACGCAGAGCAAACTCAGGGCTACCTCAACTACGCACCCTCCATCAAGTTCACCAAGAATGGAGACTCCTACACCGTGACCACCGCAACCCCTCAGACCAAGAACGAGACCACCTTCAAGTCTGGAGTCGCTTTCGATGAAAAAGTCGCTGACCGTGCCGTGAGTAAATTTCATTATCGTTTCACGACTTTAGTTGTAGTTTAAGAGGTGTGGTCGATAGATTAGGTTAAAAAAAAATCTGCTGTTCCATATAAAAGTCTAATAAAAACCTACTAACGCGGGCGAAATGTATGGAACGGCAATTTTTTTTTTATCCGACGAAAAATTTCAACGCATGGGTTTTCAGAATCATGTCATGTACTAAATCCATGGTAAAAGTTTGCTCAATGATGTTCCTGCCACCTTGTTTATTAAAGACGTTCTTCCTTGTATGAAGTCCCAACTGTTTTCTTCACATATTCAAATTTTTCAAATGTATGTCAAAAAATAGCCGTAGAAAAAACATCAATGTTTTTCTAAAGGTAATGTTAAAAAAAAGTAAAGTATCTTTAACAGTTTCTTGATGTCTCCTTTCAGTGCAAGACCACCATCACCGTTGACGGCGACAAAGTCACTCGCGTACAGAAGTTCGATGATGGCAACGACCTCACCATCGTCAGGCATTTCTCTGGCAACGAGATGACTGTGGTAAGGATACATCTTATTTTAGCTAAATCTCGAGGTGACTAGTAAAATTTGCCTCTAAATTTCGTGTCGGAAAGAAGTTTTACTAAACGGTATACTGCCCCCGATGTTATAATTACAGTAAGTCGTATTACAGTATTGTGATCCTTAAATCAAGTCCTTTAAGGAACATTTTTCTTTTTTTTTATCTAAGCGCTAGAAAAATTGGAGGGTCTTGGGACTTGCAATTTTGTCCTAAACGACCGGTAGCTCAACTTTTAAATCTTTGATCTAGTATATTGTGAAGTCTATTGTGAATATTGTGATTGGTTGGCGGTAACAGCTGATTGATTGATTTAATTAAATATTCATTCAATAGGGTAATAAGAACTTCGCGACATATATTGAACTATTTCTATACCTAAATAAATATTTGATACGGCCGCGAATCATATTACATACAACCTGATACTGCCCTGCAAATTGCAAAAAAAGTCAGAAAATTTGAATTTTGTAGACTACTCTGACGCTTTTGCCTTCGATGTTACTACTACAGGTAGCCACTTTCCATCAGATGGGCTGTCAGCTCGTTGCTAACGGAAATGTCATAGAATTTGTAGAATTCAGATATGGATTTTATTGCTTTATATAGATATAATATATTATGTAGGTCCGGTAAGATATGACACGGGACACGCCTTGCCGCGATGATAAAAATAAACTGTTACTTTTCGCACGTAATGCTCCTTATTTTTTACTGTTATCTAGCTAAAATTAGGCCATCAAAGACTAGTTTTCTTTTTGTATAGTTTGGGGTCCAAATCCTCTTGGTCTTTAAACGACATAAGTGGTTTTCCCTAGCTGTTCCTTATCTAAACCAATATTCTAAAGAGAAAAGTTTTGTTTTGTTACGCTTTCACGCTAAAACGGCTGAACGGATTTGAATGAAATTTGCCACATGAGTAGACCATGATCTGGATTAGGGCTTTTTATCTCGATATTCTCACGGGATCGAGACTTATGCGGATGAAACCGCGGGGCGCAGCTAGTACGTGGTCTGATATTATTGTTACAGTCTGGATCTTCCAACCTATTTCATCTTCTGTCTAACTAGGGCTTCTAAAGTACGAGTCTTTATCAAAGGCGTCTAATTCATCCAGGCAACTCCATTTGGGCCTTGTGGGATTCCCGAGTTGAGAAGCATCCATACAGAGAAGAGTTAGGAATAATTTAAAAGTTAGGTGGACATCATCATATTTATGTCAGTCATTAGTCGCCTGTTTTTACTGAAGTCCCATGTAAAAAGAGAGAGCCTATTGCCATCAACCGGACGCAAATACAGACTTCAGGCTGCTACTGAGAAATATTTAATGGAAAAACCCAATAACACTTTGCTTGACCTGTAGATTGAACCCAGGACTGTTCAACTGTCGATGACCACTATACCAATGAGTCAGTCCATTAGCATCTAATATAACTAACCAGTAACCTAACTGCATAACACACTATCAATCACAATCTGAATCAATTTGAAGGAAATTGCTAATCCATTGCATCATATGTTCGAAAATTTGCCTGCTCAGCAATGTTAATATCGCAATGAATGTTGTTGAACTGTCAAAATGAAAGTCATTGCTACTGATAGTTTGTTACGCAATTACGCCACTGTATTGTCCCATTGCAGGAGTCGGGATCGGTGAGAGTTGGGACGAAGCCAGGCAAAGGCCTTCAAATCCAACAGAATATTTTATTCATATTGAATTTCTCTCTTGTTTTAGACCCTCACCACCAGCAAATGGGACGGCGTCGCCCACAGATATTATAAGGCTTAATTTATTTACCCACCGTATCAAATAAGTACTTATTTATACTATCTACGATATTTTCAGAAAAAATAATTTAAATTTTCTCTGAATATGTGAAATTGTTTTATTTATTGATATTTTGAATACCTAAGGGGCCCGAATCGTGGATGACCCGAACCCTGATCGAAAAAGGACACAGATCTATATATAATAAAAATAAAATGCTTTGTTATGCACATTGAAAACGGCTGGACCGATTTGGCAAATTTTTTATTTTAAAATGTTTGGAATAGCGAATCAGGTTTTTATGGAAAGAAAAAATGGCAAAGTTTCCCAGAAAACATTAAAATTCGGGAAAACTAAACGTTCTTTTTTGTATGAATTATTGATATTTGGACAGGACAACGTCTGTCGGGCCAGCTAATATATTAGAAGTTTCTTCTTACATATACCTGAAAAGTGTAGTTAGGTATTGTCTCAATACTTTTTTTGCCAAGTTGAATCAATATCGGTTTGGTAGTTTAATAGTTACAGACGAAATCAACAAACTCACTTTCACATTCACACAAGTGTGAATGAACGCATGACACTGACTAGAATATCAACATGATCAGAATATCAATTGATTGAATGAATTGACAATGCCATGAAAGTACAAGTGTACCTTAAGAATTTAAGATACAAATAAACCGATTGGATTTTGTATAGTTTACCTTGAATCTCAACTCAGTTGACTAAACACACATTTAGAAAGCGAACTTCTACTTGTTATTATCTAACGTGTCTCAGAAATACATTGTTAGCCGACAATGTTCCCACTGCTGGGACACAGGCCTCCTCTGTGAGAGGCCTATAAATCTACCACGTCACGCGGGCCCGTGCGGGTTGGTAAATGTCACATGTCTTCGATTTTTTGCTACATGGCCGGTTTCCTCACGCTGTTTTCCTTCACCGTTTTGTGAACAGTGGTGATGAAATTATTTACACAAAGTAACGCACCTGGCTGGGTTCGAACCCACGACTTACTCGTATGTCGGGGCCGTTACCACAGGGCCACCAGTGCCACCACTACTCAGAAATGTATCAGTATCAGAAATTTGACGTCATATTTTAATGTAAGGGAGAGCTGATTATTTTTTCGTGGTTACGATGTTAGTCCCATGGAGAAAGTGGTTTAGTTTGATAATCTGTACCCTTGTAAATGACCACATATTTTCGATATAATTTCTTGTATAAGTAATACAAAGGATATAGGGATACCTATCTTCCAGTTCTAGTATCTTCGTGTCAGTTTTCTGATTAAATACCAAAAAAGGGAAAAATGTTTAACATTTCATTGCGCTGCGATTTTGAGCATTGATAGTCCAGCAGTAATGGTTGCGAGTGCGAGTTGTAAGTCTTATAGGTAATAATATTGCATAAGCATAGTGTAATTAGCCTTTAATGTTCCGACTGCTGGAACAAAGGTCTCCTCTCGGTGAGAGGGATTGGGCCATAATCCACCACGCGGGCCCTGCGCAGGTTCGTAGATGTCACCTGTCTTCGAATTTTTGGTTCTAGAACATGTAGGTTTCCTCACGATGTTTTCGTTTACCGTTTTGACGTGTGTGGGTGGTGATCAATCTATTTTATCATCTGACTCTTTTAAACTGACTGAGATGACTTAAGCCGAGATGGCTTACAACCAAACATTTAGACATTGAAGGCATTTGACATCCAGCAATCCGCACTGGAACCGAATGGTAGATTACAGCCTCTCACAGAGACGAGGCCCGTGTCCCAGCAGTGGGAACTTTATAGGCTGTTTATGCTTATGCTAAGCCGTCATACGGACATCCTTTAATACTTCGAATATGTCTCAAGGCGTGATGGTGACTCTATAGTGCGCCTTGTCGTGAAGGGTAGAGTGGAGGGCCCTAGACCACACGGACGCTAACCTATGAGATGGACTGACCAAATTAAATCCGCAGTGGGCGATCCCTTGTATTTTATGAGTGTACTACAAATATCAAAAATCGGAGTAGGTGGCGAGAAATCGTGAGGCGAATTACATCAGTCCCTAGACAAGAAACTATATGAAGACCACGACCGGTCTGACAGGAGTGCTACGAAGAAGAAGGAGATGGCAGTCATTCACGACATGTATTTAGTCTATTTCTTAAACATAAGTAGATTTATTTCAGCTGATAACAAGGGGAAGGCAATGCACTTGCCCCCCCAAGTGCATTGCCTTCCCCTTGTTATCAGCACCTGCACTGAATAAGTTATCATATGTCTTGATAATAGTGATTAATTGTTTACACATAGGTATCTGATTGGATGTCAACACTGCTCGTACGATTCTTTGACTTTTTTAATACGAGATAATTAAAACAAGAACACGTATTCATGATCATCTAGATTTGTGCAAGTTTATACAAAATGCATGGAATCACTTTGAAAATAACCTAAACTTTTGAAACTACAATCAAATCTGTTAGTGCATTTATCTTTAATGCAAAATGATCACAGGGGTGTCGCAGGGGTTCATATTGGGACCATTATGAATTCTTTGGTTTATGAATAAGTCCCAATCTAAATCTATCTGTAATGCAAAATGATCACAGGGGTGTCGCAGGGGTTCATATTGGGACCATTATGAATTCTTTGCTTTATGAATACGTCCCAATCTAAATCTGACCGCACAATCCTCATAACTATTACTCAAACTTGGAACTTTTGGTTATAGGTGCCAAGGTTTAACTTTTAAATGTAGTTATAAGTTATTACTGATTATATCCAAGACCAACTAATGGGATTACCTACCAGCCAAGTCTACCTACCTGCCAAGCAATGGACTTTAACTGGTTGATAAAACAAAAATTTATCAAAATTTAACAGGACTTTCCACCAAAGATTAATATCGACACGTAAGTTTATTTAAAAAAAAATGATTCACTTTGTCAATCTACTTACCTGACCGTCATAATATTTCGCATTACTGTTATCATATCGGACAGATTACGGTTTAGTTATAAGCTTGAGTGGACCTAATTCCATGTCACTAGATCGTCTGTCGATATAGCAGCCAATATGTCTTTCCTTGGTAAGAACTACACTTTCGTCAAGCAGGAGAACTTCGATGGATTCCTGAAAGCAGTCGGTATGTACTTGTTACTATGAAGTAGGTATATTCAGAGAAAATAATTTTTATGCTCTTTTCTTTGCACGTAAAAATAAATCAATAATTACCATTCAGATTTATATACAGTGACAGTTTTTAAAGTCGAGAATTTATGAACCTGTTGCTTTTTTTTGGATATTCGTTTAATATTTGGCATCATACCAAATGGACGAATATCCAAAAAACACAGACAATTTTGTAGTTATACCAACAATCGGTTCTAGTAAATCTCTTTCACCCCTTCCCGTAATCCAATTAAAAACTTTTAAGTAGTTTGGAAAATACAAATTGAGGTGCCATATTATCTCCTGATCCTATAATAAAAATGGAAAACGTATCACTGCGTAAGAATTTGTTTTCTTAAAAATAAATCATTAATCCAGGTATCCCCGATGCAAACATCGAAAAGATCCTGAAATACGCCCCTGACCAGAAGCTGGTACAGGATGGAGACACTTACACATACATCACAGCGACACCCGACGGTCCCAGAGAACGCAAATTCAAGTCTGGAGTAGAGTTTGATGACGTTATTGGCACTGACAGGACCCCCGTAAGTATTTTAGAAATCTGTACCTTAGGACCATTGAGAATTCTGTATCTAAGGATTAATAAGCCATATTTCGAAATTATCATTAGGACCAATCAAAATCTCGATAAAAAATTTATCGTTATGGTCCCTAACCAAAATTTTTAAGTTGTAGACTGTTTAAAATCGCTTTTACCAACTCTAGTCTACTCCGTACTCCGACTCGTTTAGCCCCAACAAAATACACTTCATTATTTATATTTTGTACTAAAGGCAACGTTATTTCTTCCAGATCAAAAGCACTTACGTTGTCAATGGCAATACAGTGACGCAGACCATCACTAGCCCTTCCGGATCAGGCACAGCCACCTTCAAGAGGGAGTACAACGGCGATGAACTTGTTGTTGTAAGTTCAGTTATCTTCTTTTAATCTCTCGTATCAGGGGGTCTACCATGAAACCCGTAGCTTAGACCGAAGTAACGGGCGTTTCCTGTTCCATAACACCTACGGACATTGGATACGTTAGGGGCCCGAACTAAGAACTAATGACAACACGATTTGACAGTGGTCCTTAGTGTCCTTACTCCCGATGTGATTTTACGCTTCCGAAAATCTTTTGACCGCCACGCGTCAAAAAATCAAAAACGTGCCCTCGGCGTCAGTCTGTCATGTAGTCGAACCGTGGCGTGCTGGGCACATTTTGGTTTGTCATACACGACTATGGCGGTCAAAGGTTAATCGGGAGTAAATATCGAAGTACTTTGAACGCGGGCCCGTTCTTTTTTGACGGATTAAGGGCCGGTTTTTTGATCCGTAGTTAACCAATTGTTAAAAATACTAATGGGTAAATTTTGGCAAAATGTGTTTGTCTCTTTAACTATTAGTTGACCCAGTCGACCATTGGTTACTATTTTTAACAATTGGTCGATTTCACGGATCAAAAAACCTTATAGAGTACCTATGCGGAGCTATCATATAGTTTCGTCTTATGAAATAGTTAAAGGCCAGCAAGCTTTAGAGTCTAGAACTATGAAAAATTCAAAGATGACATGACGTGACATATTGAATCTACCATTCTGAACTGTGTGGTAGATTGCAGCCACCAGGCAGAGAGGTGCCCGGAACCCCAGCAGTAGAAAAAAAATATGTTGATTATGTTACGTAATATACATCATCATAATCATCCTATAATGTTCCCACTGCTGGGACTTAAGCCTCCTCCCTGTGAGTGGGATTGGGCAACAATACACCACGCGGGCCCAGTGCTGGTTTGTGGATACTTGAACTTTGTATTAATGAACGATTAAATGTAATCACTATCTTTACGGATTAACGGATTCATTTAATCGTGTAAGTGTATTTATGCTTGTTGTTGTTATTTCACGCAATATGTAGGTAATGAAACATATGAATATAATAATTTTAAAAATATATGTGGGGCAAGCCCCACCTATATTTTGACACGGGTCACGGGTCACGGGTCATTTTCAGGTCATGTTCAGGTTAAGCTACGCTTGCCGCGGTTGGTCCGTGGATGGGTGACCATCTTTATATACTAAGATCCCCTCAGTGCCTCGGAACGCATGTTAAGCCGTTGGTCCCGGCTGACATTCGTGGATCATTGACAGTCGTTACGGGTCTTCAGAAGCACGAAAGTCTGACAACCAGTCTTACCAAAAGAGAATCTATCGTGTTACCCAGTAACTAGGTTGTGGAGATCAGATAGGCAGTCGTTTCGTGTAAAATACTGGCATTCAGCTGCATCCGGTTAGACAGTCACCCCAACTTTTGAAGTTGGAAAGAGGCTAGACAGATGAAAATATGTGTTTCCTTTTTCAGATCATCACCACAGACAAATGGGACGGTGTTGCTAAGAGGTTCTACAAGGCTGCATAAGTTAGTGTTTGAGTAGTTTATATTTTAATTTATTTTTTGTAATAAACTTGTAAATAATTGTAATTGTTTAAATACTTTTATTTATTCGCACACATAACGCCTCTACCACAGAATACGCACCAATAAAATTAAAATAATCTCAAACGAAAATAATGCCTAAAACAAAATATACACAATATCTAAGCATAATGTTACACTACTAAAGAAAACCGCAGAGTTATTTTTGTCGATTTTGAGTAAGCTTACCTAATCTCTTCACTATTTCATGTAATCTGTTGAAAAGTTTGACTATCAGATCTCCGAAATTTCTCGATTTGGTACATTTATAAATTTCTCAATTTAGTGAGAAGGGGGTATATTTATAAACGATGATTAATTTTAATTAACGTTAAACATAAAACGTGTACAAAAATTAATGGTTAAACAGTCGTTAATCATTACTTACAAGCAACGTTTATGAATAAAGGAGTAGATGAACAACAACACTTGATTGTTGTATATAAAATGAGGATTTTCTCAAATAACAAAATTCAGGGTCAGTAATTCCAGCTAATGGAATGGATCCGTGACAAAGAGAGCATCATCATCATCAACAAAGGTCGGCGCAACATGTTTTCTTCTTCCATTCTCCCCTGTCAACCGCCTCGCTAACATTCACTCCATTCTCTTTCATATCATTCCTCACACAATCCATCCATCTTTTGTTCAGCCTTCCTCTCCCTCTTCATCCATCAACATGTATACTCATCACTCTTTTAGTCACATGCGTTTCGTCCCTTCTCATCACATGCTCATACCAAGCCAAACGATTTCCTTTAAATTTTTCTGTTACTGGCGCCACTTTCAAACTTCCTCTTATATACCGTGACAAAGAGAGCAGAATAATGAAAACTTTGAGTGGAGACTGCGAATCACAAACACTGCATATACTCCACAGCTAGATAGACGACACAACACACACACGACACAACAGACGCTTGGGACTGATTGGATAGAAGGCGCAGAAACCATGTGTGTTTGGTGACCAAACACACTGTCATTCTATTGATAAAGAAGTTCTAAGAACAAGAAACAAAGAATTCTAATTAATGCAATAAGGAAATCAATTTACTAACATCGGAGATATCGAAAAACAAGTGACGGACGTAAAAATAGAAAGCCTTTAAAGAACCTTCTCCTTTTAAAAGAATGTATATCGTTAAGATAGCCTTATCTTGCTGTAGTTTTATTACGATAAGGTGGACCGATGAGTGGATGACCTAGTGAAGGTCGAGGGAATTTCATTAAACATAATATGTCTAGAAGTGGACAAAAGTCTCGCCTGATATATGTCCAGCATTGAAGGTCTGACGAGTGAAATAATATTAATAAAGATAAGCTTAACTAAATTGGATGCACATCATGATGACTCGAAAGTAGTATTTTGCCATAAATGAATTATGTGCTTAATATTTTTTATTATTATCGTATCGTAAAGATTAGCTTTTAAAAGCCAGGATTCGCTAGTTTTTCGTCATTAAATCGCAAAAACAACATGACTTTCCTCGGCAAGAATTATACTTTCGTTAAGAGCCTATACTACCTCAAATGGCTTAGCATGATCTTCCGTTATGTCGAAAATTCCGCAGCATTAATTTTGAAATAAATATATGCTAAAGTTGAGGATTAATGTAAGGTCTTATGTTAGACGAAAACACGATTCCATAAAATTTTCTCGATAGAAAAAAATTCCAAAGTTACCTCCAAACCGAACAATAAACCGCTGGTATTCAAAAAATACTTCAAATTAGATCATGAAACTTTGCATACTAACTGAACTAACTATAAAGCAGGTCTTATGTTAGTTAGTTTTTTTTAATTACCTTTATTTTCACCGTAAAAAGCAAATACCTAAACTATTGGCGCTGCCTCCCGCCCAGCACCGCACTCTGTCTCGCTTTCACACAGTCCGCGAGCAGTATCGTGCGAGCGAGATAAAGAGTGAATTTTAGCTGAGGTAGTATAGGCTCTTAAGCAGGAGAATTTCGATGAATTTCTGAAGTTTGTCGGTATGTACTAAGTAGATAATAAGCTCTTAGGATTAATACAATACGTCATTGTAAACATAACATGAGACATAAACCACTGCATCTATCTTCATCTATCTTTATGATCATTGACTTGAAAGTAGAAAATACTATGGCACATTATAAAAGGAACGGCATTGGTGGCTTCCAAAATTACAATTAAAAAAAGAAATCATGAATAAGATACAAACATTATAACAAATACTAATACGACCGTTCTTACTACTAAAAACCGCCACAAAAAAAAAACAAGATTTATTTATCGATATCCGTAATTCCGAAGTAATTCGCGTGAGTCAAATGAGCTAACAGACGGCATCTGAGTCACTGAGATATAGAAGGTGAGTAACAAAGAGTCCAAACTTCCAAAGAGCTATTGACTATTGAGCGAGCCGAGTCGTCTCCTGCGACGCGCGTGCGGGCAAGTCAAATGGAAATGAGCTAACAGTCCGCGTCTGAGTCACTGATGACTGAGCTATAGAAGAGCTAGTGCGCTAAAAGAGTGATATAGCTCTTTAGAGTGAAAGAGCTAATCGCTCTTTATCTTTTCAGTGAGCTATTTCGCCCATGTCACTGTGATGGCGTGTGTGTAGTAGCTAGCTTGATCAAAATAATTTGTGTTTGAATTAGGTCTCCCCGACGAAAAGGTACTTGAAAAGATCATGAAGAACTCCCCTGACCAGAAGCTGGTGAAGGATGGTGACAGCTACACGTCACAGTTACACCTGACGGTCCCAAAGAGACCAAATTCAAGTCAGGTGTAGAGTTCGATGACGTCATTGGCAGTGAGAAGACTCCCGTAAGTGTTATCGAATTTGGTATCTTAGGACCAATAAAAGTTTTATCACTAGCTTCCTTAAACTTTCAGCAAACTCAATAAAACGTTTGACATGACGGTTTCCTCACGATGTTTTCCTTCACCGGTTTGAGAGCAGTAGTGATGAAATTGTTTACACAAATAGCTAGTAATAATATCTACTCCAAATAAAATACAGCACCTCATTAATTACCCATCACGACAAGTCAACAACTATTTCTCAAAAATTAATTAACTATAATATTTTTTTATTAATTATTCATACGACATATACCTACATGACTCAATGACTGACTTTTATCATATCGGGCAGATTAGCTTCTGTTTAAAAGCCTGTGTTGCACTTTTCTTGTCATTAGACAGATCGCCTGTCGAAACAACACAGTCAATATGTCTTTCCTCGGCAAGAAATACAGCTTCGTCAAGCAGGAGAACTTCGATGGATTCCTGAAGTTTGTCGGTAGGTATGTTCTTGGTTGCTTTCATTTTCTTTGGTCAGAGTAATTAATCAGTGATTTCCATTTAAAATTAGTAAGAGTGTTTCAGTTCCAAGCAGTGGTGAATTTTAAGTGATGATATCATTTTCCACCTAAGGAATCGACTCCATTGAATTGTGGTTTGATGTCCGGTATACGGTATTGGTTTGAAAATGACATAAAAAGGACAGATTTTACTGAAGGGCTGATTTTTCAATCGACAGAAGTTTTTTATTTTTAAAATTGACGTCTGATAGATTTTGGATGGCAGAACTGTCAAAAATTCAAAAATATTCCTCCAAAAAATTATGTGGCGTTGGAAAAATCAGTTAACTTCAGTCAGATATCAGTTATACGTCTAATAAAATCGTCTAAGAAATTCATGCAAATTGGCTCTTAACAAGAATGTTTAGTGCAAGACTTTTTTACTCATAAATACTAACACTAAACCACTCATCTAGGTGCCCCTCCCGATAAGATCGAACAGTTCCTAAAATTCTCCCCTGACCAGAAGCTGGTCAAGGATGGCGACACTTACACAAGCATCACAGCAACACCCGATGGTCCCATTGAGACTAAATTCAAGTCCGGCGTGGAGTTCGATGACGTCATTGGCCCTTCAAAGAACCCCGTAAGTATTTTTAGAATTCTTTATCTTAAGACCAATAGGTAAGATGTATTTCAGCATCTAAGGACCAATAAAGTTCGTAAATAAAAAAACATTTTGGCATCCATGTTAACACTGTTGTCAAAATAATCCTTTGAAATGTTTTTTCTGTACTTCATACTTTTAGGTCTCAGATCTAATCTTAACACACTGTTGAAATGTTGTACCTCCATAATACATTAGAAAATTTGTTCACTTTCAGATCAAGACCACATACACAATCGATGGTAACACAGTGACTCAGACAATCACAGCAAATTCCGATCACGGCACAGCCACCTTCAAGAGGGAATTCAACGGCGATGACCTTGTTGTGGTAAGTTCAACTATCTTTCTTACCTTAAACCGTAATAAAACGATTTTGCAAAAGCAAACAAGACACTGAAATCGAAAGTAATCCTGAAAATTCTTTAGACATACGTAAAGAGCCTAGTTTCACTAGAAATCCATCTGAATCTAAACTTTGAAAATTAGCAAGATGATTAGTGGTTCTTTATAGTAACTCTACAGCTTTCTTTAATGTTAAGTAGTAGGAGTCTCGCAGGGTTCCATACTAGGACCATTCCATTTTATGATGTGATTCCAATCCGGTGTCTTATTAATGTCTCCCGATCTTAATTGATTGGTCTGAAAATCCCCCTTAATGGTTAGATACTCAACTTAGTAATAATTGAATATGTCTTTGTTTCAAAGACGTATTTCGTTTAATTGTACATACATAGTTACTAAAATGTTTACCTGTTTTTCGTTTTCAGACCATCACCATGGACAAATGGGACGGCGTTGCCAAAAGATTCTACAAGGCTGCATAATTATATTTTAGTTTAAGGCTGTTAATATTTTAATTTATTTTTGTAATAAATACCGTTTTATACGTTTTTACTTTGATTTTATCATTGCTTCAAAACCCCGCGCCTCCTTCTCTTAAAAGTAGGTACTTAAACTTGAGGTTTAAAATACAAAAGAGCACCCCACGCAACGCCGAAATAATAACTTTTTCATTTTGTCTGACCCGAAGTCTATCAGATTAAATAAAAACCATGAACTGAATGATGCCAATTTCTAAAGTATTTTATGATGATGACCAAGTTAGAATATCTGCCTACTGACACTGAGTAACCATTATTTTACGTAACTGACATTACCCAAGTATTTGAACCAAAACACCAGACGTCTAGGTATAATTACAAATTATTACAATAATTGGGTGATGTGCCCGTTTTGAGCGATTCAAACGGAATGTCGGTGGCTTACGAACTATTGATAGGTACATTAGATGTAACCTAAACAGTGACGATATTATTTCTCGAAGTTCCCACGACGCTAGTTCAGATTATACGCATTAACTAAAGTGTTAGAAATATTTGTTATAAGAGATGTGCATTAGGTATAAGTGCAATCGGCGACAAGGTGTTATATAGGTGTTAGAATAGAAACAGAGTGTTGAGTGAGGATTAATCCCGTGGGAACTAATGCCTGGTATGCATGACTACATAGGTACAGTCAACAAAGGAGTTAAGTATACAGGAGCGTCGGATATTGTTGAAGTTTACTAAGAAACCGATGGATATTCTCGAATAAAATTTTAGTTTTTTAATAGAAAACAAACAGCTCATTTATTAAATTAAATTTCAGTCCAGAACATCCATCGGTTTCTTAGTAAACTTCAACTATATCCGACGCTCCTGTATACTTAACTCCTTTGTTGACTGTACATCCCAAAAGTAAACAAAACAATCTTAATTGCGTAACACACTACCAATCACAATCTGAATAATTTTGAATGATATTGCTAATCCATTGCTTTATGTGAACGAAAACAACGCAAATAACGCAATGAACGTTATTGAACTGTCAAAATGAAAGTCATTGCTACTGACAGTGTGTTACGCAATTGTCCCGCCGTATTCGTAAATTGAGCCACTCTGCACTATTTTTGTAGAAGTAGCTATATTGCTTTTAAATGGTCGTGAATTCAAATTCGGATCAATGACGACACCAAAATGAAGGCCAGTATACCTATGTCATCAAAACTGAATAAAAACTTTTTTTTTCAACTGTTTTACGCCTTGTGGCTCGATTTAGGAGTCCGCTGGTGTAATTAAGCAGACATATCAAATTAGAATCTTTTATAATTTGATAATCTTTGCTTTATATATATAAGTTCTCGATTGATGATTTCAAATTAAGCGCAATGATTGAAAAAAAAGATTATCGGTAATCAAATATAGGTATTGCTGTGTATAACAGGGTGTGCCTTGAATGAGCTACAGAATTATGCGTGTCAATATTTTGTTCATATTTGGCGATCAATTTTATATTAAACTCTAAAATATACAAATTATATAGTATATACAAGTATATAAAAAAAGAAGGGAAAAGAAAAAGAGAGGAGCTCATTGGGCATCAAAAAATTCGTCCGCATCGCTGTCAATGGCATGTGCCCAAAATTAAATTGTAAAATAAATAAATAAATTTCATTTTATATTTGACCCTTTACCAGTTATCTTCCTATAATTTGATTGTGCCACTGCTAGACAGCCCTCAGGCTAAGTGGAGCGACGGTCTTCGCAGGGTACCTGGTAGCAGCTGTATGAGAGTTGCCGAAAATCGAGTTGAATGGCGTCCAATAGGAGAGGCCTATGTCCAGCAGTAGACTGCTGTAGGCTGATTATTATGACTAGACAGAAGCCTCCATCCATACTTTCTCTTAAATTACATACCTACCTAAATTAAAATTAGGTTATCTATTTTTAGCACTGGACTTTAACCAACTGATAAACATGGCTACCAGTAAAATAAACATGGTCTTTATGTATAAATTACCCATATTAGTTTATTTATTTAATACTTCACGCACATAAATGTACAGAGGCGGACTTAATGCCATAGGCATTTTCTACCAGTGAACCTTTGGGTGATGCAGAGACTAACAGTGGTAGGTGCAATCAAGAACATTGAGGATAAAAAGATACGCAATATTATTAGTACGCGATATTAGTTCACCCATCACGACACGTCAGCGATTTTTTTTAATAAAAATCACGTTTTCGTCCAGACGGTTACAATTTTTCCAATTTCCCTTATCATATCAGGTAGATTAGCGGTCAGATATAAGCCTGGGCTGGCCCATGTCTCGTCATTCGATTGCCAACAGTCAACATCACCATGTCTTTCCTTAACAAGAACTATACCTTCGTCAAACAGGAGAACTTCGATGGATTCCTGCGCTCAGTCGGTATGTGTTCTATACTATGTATTAAGTGGTAGTGTCTCGATTTTTATATGTACCTACTTTGCTGGATACGTAGTAGGTATGAGTCAATCAGTGATTTCCGTATGGGATTAAAATCAGTGATTTGGTTTAAGTGGTGATAAAAAAGATTTTAAAAACTCGTTCGATTGCTTTTAATCAAAGTTGTTTTTTGAATTTCTGTTATCTTTACGAATTATTATTGAGTTACTTACTAACCGAGATTTTTCTGGAAGGAGTTTAAACCGTGGGTTAAAGCAACCACCATTACCAAATACAATAAATAGCCCAAGTCAAAACATATTTTCTGGCTTCTTTATTAAAAACTTGTCTTTACCCAGCGCAGCGCTGTAAATATACAGGCATTATATACCTAATAATTTATTTTCCCTTTAATCTAGGCCTCCCTGAAGACAAGATCGCAGTGGTCTTGAAGTTTTCCCCGGACCAGAAGCTGACCAAGGATGGTGACACCTACACCTATCACACACGTGGGTTCGAGGGTCCCAAAGATGTCAAATTCAAGTCCGGTGTAGAGTTCGATGACGTCATCGGCGCTGATAAGACCCCCGTAAGTATTTTAGTATTCTGTACCTTAGGACTAATAAGATTTTCCTACCTTTGTATACTATAATTAAGGACAGTATAGGTACTATAATAAAGGAGGGAGAAATAAAGATCGGTAGAGGTAAAATTGCAACATTTACTTTATTTTGTACTAAATCATATTATTTTACCTCCAGATCAAGACCACCTACGTGGTCGACGGAAACACAGTCACGCAGACCATTATCGCCCCCCAGGGTTCCGCCACCTTTAAGAGGGAGTACATTGGCGATGACCTCATTGTGGTAAGTTCAGCATATAGTTTTAAAACTGTAATAAAATCATTCTAGCTTTTGACCGCGAATTACCTTATGGAAGGTCGGAAATTATCCCACTAGAACATACTAACGGGATAAAAAGTCCTTTATCCTGACTCAATTGTCACGTGTGCCAAGTTTTTCCAATCCATTGAGCGGTTTAGGCGTGAAATGGTAACCGATAGACAGTCAGAGTTACTTTTGTAATTACTGTATGGATTGCATCACATAATGCTGCACTCAAACACGTCCCTTAAAAATAATAAATCATTAACTTTAATTAACTACCTACCATGTACAATGTTAACAAAATTGAAATGTTTTCTATCGGTCATAATTTTAGACTGACAGCGTTCCAATTTAAACTTCTCAACGAAAGTTGTCAAGAGTATCGGTATCATGTTTTAACGTTCACTGCAAACATAAAATATGATACTGAAAAAATAACAAAATACATCCTTTCAAATACAGTGCTTCCGCCATTTACATCATTAGATATCATTATAGCATAGCCTTTTCAACCCCGCCACTGCCACTGATTTCGATCTTCTCCCGGCGAACTTCGTACGATTTTTTGTTATTTTTTCCCATGTTTTAATAATTATTCTGCTATTCGGGGCGAAGACAAATCCAACAAATAAAAGATCATGTAAATCGGTCCGGCCGTTCTTGAGTTATAAATGGTGTAACTAACCCGACTTTGTTTTAAATGTAGGTACTATAGATGTAATATGAAAATAAATCGAATATAATCAAGAGAAAAGTGGTCCGAAGATGGAACCCTGCTTGCTTTCGTAAAATACCTACAAGAGTGCCGCAAGGTTACATCTTGGGGCCATCACTGCTACAATAATTTCGTTCAGTAGTAATAATCAAACTTAAAATAATATTAACAATACAGGGTGGCAGGGACATCGCCAGACAAACTGTTACCATGGACATAGTAGATGATTCTGAACTCTTTGGCGTTGCAATATTCGTCGGTGACGAAAAAAAAATTTTGCTGTATTTGTGTTTTTCAAATAAAATACGTAAAATTCCTACGGGATCTAGAATCATGTTCTTTAAGGCTACAGTTTACACATCGAAACCCCTGCCACCCTGTAAATTAATTGATTGTACTTTACTTTATCATTTAAATTACTTCATTGTCGTCACTGCTTATCCGATTTAATTTAATCATTACAACACAACACTATTATTAATTAACATTTAGGTATCTATATATGCACGTCATCCCACGCCAGTTGTGAATGGGAAACAATGAAAATGATCATTGCAAGAAAATAAATAATAATTTGATTATTACTTATCAAATTAGATATCAATTATTTATTAACAGCCCATTACTGTTAACAGCAAAAAAACCTTGCGTTATACCTATATCAATGATATCGATCTACTGATATAATCATTGGGTACTGTTAAGGGGACTTCAGGACCTAAACGCAAAAAAACGCAAGTTTTATAATGACTAAAAGTATATGATCGACTACAGTAAACAAAATCAGAAAAATATAGGTACAGACGCCAGCAGGTCAACCTACCCGAAACTGTCAGATTTTCCCAATCAACCTTGAACCTTATGCTTTAGCAATAAAGTCGAAAATCTATTAAAGAAATCTGACAGATTGTAGTAACTTGATGTGCTGGCGTCCGTACCTAATATATTTTTCTGATTTTGTGTACTGTAGTCGATCATATACTTTTATGATATTCTTCAGGATATATGCTCGTTAGATAGTGTGTTGAAAACATAATACAACTAATTTGATACGATAGAAAAAAAACATGAAGATACCTCTAAAAACTTTATTTTCACAATAAAAACCATACTAATATTATACATACAATAATTCAGACTATTCTACAAGCAACATACTAAAGCACTAGTGTTTTAATTTTTTAGGCCCAACAATAGATTTTTTGTAAAATATAGTTATTTGCTTCATATTTTGCAATAAATTACCAGCGTTGTGTCATCACACTTCTCTTTATTTTCTATGCAATCTGACAGTGACCGCCCTTTATGTCATGTAGTCCCCTTAACTTTTTTTTTTGTATAAAAATAATATGTTTCTCTTTATTTTCAGACAATCACTAGCGACAAATTCGACGGCGTTTCCAAGAGGTACTACAAGGCTGCATAAGTTAATGTTTAGTTAATATTTTAATTTATTTTTGTAATAAATCTAATTAATATTTAACGTTTAACGTTGTTTTTAACTCATTACCTAACTTCTAAGTCACGATCTACTTAAACCCAAATTTATTGCTTTTCACATTACTATACAGTGTGAGTCTTCATAAATGTGCACATATCGAAATGAGGGAAATTAAGCTTAATTTTATCGACGGAAAAAATATTTAAAAAATCTAAAAAAAAAAAAATTTTTGTAGCATTTTTAAAATTCTTGTTTGCTGCTGTGACCCCTGTGTAAACAATCGCCCTCAATTGAGAATTAAGGTTTTTTTTAACAAAAATCTGATATTTTTTCATCAATTTTTACAATAATTGTAAAATTACTCAATAACAGTCCCGATTACCTACCCTTTTTTATTACTTTAAATTATTCTCCATCGTATCAGATTTCTAAACGTAAAAATACCATGTTTATAACTCAATCACAACATTTCCTATCAACTGTTAAAGAAAGGCCTTGCAATCACCATACTTTAGCAGGTAAAGTTAATTTTAAATACTTTTTTATTTTTTCAAATATTTTATTCGTCGATAAAACTAAGCTATGTTTCCCTCATTTCGTTATGTGCACATTTTGTAGACTCACTACACTGTATGCTTGAAATACGAGCATATTTATATCCAATAGAAAACCAGGCCCGCACTTGAGATGCTGCTGTTTTGATGACTCAACATTCTAGATCTTATCTACCACTTGACTATTACCTATAGCATCTACATATACATACAGGGTGGGTTTAAAATCGTGGATCAAACTATACAGGCTGATCCAATGAATCAAAACCTATAGGGTTCTTCCGGTTGACCTAGAATCATGAAATTTGGCGAGAAGCAATGTCATGTAGTAAAAGTAAAGGAAAAAATCCGAAAACAAATGCAGAATTTTTTCCCGTGATAAACTATTTACATACCTACTTTAAGATTTTCGGATTTTTTCCTTTATATGTGCTACATGACCTTGCTACTTGCCAAATTTCATGATTCTAGGTCAACGGGAAGTACCTACCCGATATATTTTGATTCCCTGTAGTGTCGAAATACCTATACCTTTTTTGCGGCATAAACGGCCGTATCTTTTTTCACGTTAACTTAGAAGTTTGAATTTTCCACAGCTTCAAGGGACTGTAGACCTGGGGGCCTAAAAAGGCCACTTTGGCAGAATCATAAACGTATTTTGCTTTTTTTCGTTGCAAGAGATTGGGATTGGATTTGGATTGGTATTTAAGCACAGACAAAAAAAAATAACTGAAAAATCCTTCACCAATGGGATTTGATACGATTAACTTAACAGTTAACTGTCTATTATGATTTATAATGATTTGATGAATTCCTTTTATGATTCTGCAATAGTGGCCTTTTTAGGCCCCCTGAGTATATGGTTTTAATTTCAACTCGATACCTCCACGCATTCCCAAGATAAAGGGTCTTGCCAGACAGACGGACAACAAACTGATCCTTAAGGGTTCCATTTTCTCCTTTTGAGGTACGGAACCCTAAAAAAATAGTCAAGTCGGTCCAGCCGTTTTCAAGTGATGCACTTACCAACGAATAACATTTTATATTTATGCAGGGTCAAATTAAATTAGCGAAACTGCAAACGTAACGGGTTTCGAAATCTATAGATAGTTAAATGCATCTAGCTTTAAGAGGAAATGCGGGTGGTCGTTTCTCCATAGAAACGCATTCGCTTGTTTTCTTTCTGGTTAATAACCATAAAGCAATGATTTTTTTACAGAATAATTAATATTAACTAGGTACTTGTACCTATGTCCCTTTATTTTCCCTTTATTTTCCCTTTTTGATGATACATTATTTTTATAAGCACCTTCCAATAACCTTCAAAAAATGCCGATTTAAAGCGCTGTCAACAGAGGCCTAATGTACAATTGCACATACAAATTTGACAGCTATTAATGAAAAAAGAAAATCATAGGGACACAGTATATATCCTTCTTATTCAGTTGATGGAAATATCTTTTAAATTGGTCCAATATTGGAGGAGGAAATAGGCGAGAGCCAAACCTCGAATTATGACTTTTTAATTAGGCTTTTTCAAAAGTCTCTCCGACCGCATTTCCTCTTAATTATTGTAAGTTCATAAAGGCTTCAGTACCTATAATAAATTGATTTCTCTATCATTTTCTTAAAGGGCTATAAACTGGTACTAGTAGAGGTACTTAACTATTTTGTTTAATAATAGTGCCCTACAAAATTATAGGTAGGTATATTTATAGTATCCTACTTACTAGCGTTTGATAAAATAAATCAAGATTATAATCTGCCTAAGCCTTGCTCACCTACCGTATTTTAAACGTTAATAGATAGCTGCTCACATTAAAAAGAAAAAAAAATAAGTACCTACCCACTTGAAGATAAATCTAATCAGACAAACACGTGCAAGAACATATCACAAGGTGTGGTAGCTACTGATAGTAAGACGGTTTAATGATTATGGGTGCAAGTGCAAAATATGGACTTGATAACGAAACGAGGACCCCTAGCAACAACCTTTTAAAATGTTGAGCGCAAGATTGCATAATGATAACCTCAATTCGTTTATGGTTTTGGTAGAATCTTAAGATAAAAAAACCGGTCAAGTGCGAGTCGGACACGCCCACCGAGGGTTCCGTAGGTACCTACAAAGTAGTTACATAAAAAAAAAACCCGTGATAAACTATTTACATACCTACAAATTTGTACGGAACCCTCGGCGAGCGAGTCCGACTCGCACTTGACCGGTTTTTTGTTTTAAAATGTTAGTGATAGACCGAATTAGGTTTTCATGGAAAGGAAAATTGATTTCGCTGTAATCTACTATTATAGTCACTATAATTATAGCTGCTGACAAGTTTCAACTTACGTTACTTAATCATTCTGATAAGATAAACCTACAAGGAACGATGAAACTGAAAAAAAACTGAAATGGTTTTAGTCCTCACCTTCGTTGTTTATGGAACTCTTGTGCAAAATTTCATGCTTCTAGACAGTAGTTCAGGCTGTGCGTTAACTGTCAGTGAATTTAATATTTTTATTGAGTAAATGTCCCGTACGCAAGAGCAGTGGTGGCCAAGTGGTAACGGCCGCGACTTACGAGTTGTAGGTCGTAGGTTCGAACCCAGACAGGCGCTTTACTTTGTGTAAATTATTTCATCACCACTGCTCTCAAAACGGTGAAGGAAAACATCGTGAGGAAACCGGCATGTCCTAGAACCAAAAATTCGAACACATGTGACATCTGCCAATCCGCACTGGGTCCGCGTGGTGGATTACGGCCCACTCCCTCTCACCGAGAGGAGGCCTGTGTCCCAGCAGTGGGAACATTATAGGCTGATTATGGTATGGTTATAGTACGCAAAATACGCGTATTGTCGTGGTTTACGGTAATAACCGTATGTAAATGTCGCGCTAGCAACGCCTCCAATTCAAGAGGTAGTACAAATCACAATTATAGAAATAATATGTGACTATCAGAGGGCCTAAAAAGACCACTTTGGCAGAATCATAAAAGGATAACACTATGAATAATTATGGACAGTTAACTGTTAAGTTAATCATATCAAATCTCATTGGTGAAGCATTTTTCAGTTTTTTTTGTCTGTGCTAAAATACCAATCAATCCAATCCCAATCTCTTTGATTATACCTACGTATTGCAGCGAAAAAAAGAAAAACACGGACTGTCTTCGCTCTATTATGATTCATAATGTTATACTTTTATGATTCTGCCAAAGTGGCCTTTTTAGGCCCCCCCTTTTTAGGCCCCCAGGTCAGCTACGTGTAGGGTCCTTTAACGCCCGTTATACAAATAAAAAATCTTATAATAATTTCAAATAACATTTATTTACAATATTTACAGGTAAGTAAGTATATATTTTTACATTTTATTATTATTGCAAAGGTGGCCAGTACAAGCTAACTTCGTTGTGTGCGGACTCTGGAACCCATTTCAGATATTCGTCGAGAAGAACTGAAAAAAGGGAGAATATTATTTATTGTTGCTGCAGGAAAGACATAACAACTATTATGGTTTGTGAAAATATTAACTTTCTTGTAAAGCCTTTTACGGTTAAAAGGCTACAATCCTGTGACAGACGGACGGGCAGACTAACAGGCAGACGGACAGACTAATTGCGTAACATACTATCAATCGGAATCCTAATCATTTTGAAGCAAATTTCTAATCCATTGCTTCATAAGTTCGAAAAAATTTGTCTGCTCAACAAGTAAATAACGCAATGAATGTTGTTGAACTGTCAAAATGAAACCGATTCCGATTGATAATGTGTTACGCAATTGCCCCACGGGTATACGTGTCGTAGTGAAAAAATCACGAGACATCCACCAACCATCCCAGGGCCGACGTGGTGGATTACAGCCCACTCTTACTCACAGAGTCGAGGCCTGTGTCCCAGCAGTGGGAACAATTATATTATTGGCCGAGTATTTATTTATTTACTAGGAACACCAACTACATACATGACAACATGACATGCAACAACAACACAACAACAAGTAACATGTACAGACGCCACCACATCAAGCTACCCGAAACTGACAAATTATCCCAATCAACTTTGAACCTTATAAAAAATCTATTAAAAAAATTTGACAGATTGTAGTAACTTGATACACTAGCGACCCACCGCGTCGCATTGCATCGCCCACCCGCGCTAACACTTCCGTTTTCGCTTAGCGTTCTTTCTGACATCTGTTGTTTTTTCTTTTTTTCGGCTCTTAAGGGTTGTAGCGAGATGATAAATAGCCTATAGCCTTCCTCAAGAATTGGGCTATCAGATGCAAAAATAATTTTTCAAATCCGACGGGTAGTTCCTGAGATTAGCGCGGTCAAACAAAAAAAATAATAATTTGTAAATATGTGAGCACCATGTATCTATTACATAATTGATTTACCTGTCATTGCTTCATTTTTAATTCTTTTTTTACCTTTTCTGGTAGACTAATTATATTCTAGGTGCATCGTCTTCACATATAATTATATTATGTATACAAAACCTTGTAAAACATTTTAAAAGGATAACGGTGGAGTTTCTTTCCCATTTTTCTCCATACGAACACTACGTTTTGGAAGGGGCGACTAGAATCAATTCTATTTTACTGTAATTTTTGACGTTCAAAAGTGCCTTTAATGTGTTGACAAACAAACTCTTCAGCTTTATTGTTAGTATAAAAATACAGATAGTATATAGATATATTTATACAGGATCTTCGTTCTGTGTAAATGTTTGTTTCCTTAACAAAAAAATACTTACAAGTGCTCTGTTCTTCCCATAAACTCTTCAACGCTTCTCTAGTCCCGGCGCGCTTCGCTATGAGCGCTTTCAGAAGCACTTCAGTCCTAGGTTGTAGCTTGGCCCAACTCTTGACCATGGTGGAAGGAGGCGACAGAAGAGAACTGGTGTATTTCTTCAGTTTCGGGAACACAGCGCCCTCTAGTAGGTAACGGGCGAACCATCTGTAAGAGAGAAAATATTTTTTTATTTCGCCGGTGGAAGTCGCAAGAGTTATAATAACTTCTATGAACGGTTGGCATAAGGTTTAAATTACAATGATTCATTCGCCGCCAGAAAAATAAACATGATAAGATGGTTAAATAAAATACAATCTTATGAGAGCCAATACAGTTCGCGTTAACTACAGTCCGGCCGAACCAAGGTAACCGACATGGCCCGAACAATTACCAAACTTAAGTGGCAGTGGACACAGATTGCTCGCAGAACAGATGGCCGATGGGGCCGAAAGGTTCTGGAGTGGCGACCACGTACCGGAAGACGTTGGAAGGCCTCCCACAAGGTGGGCAGACGACCTTGTGAAGGCCGCAGGAACCAGTTTGATGCGAGAAGCACAGAACCGGTCGAAGTGGAGGTGCTTGGGGGAGGCCTATGTCCAGCAGTGGACGTCTTTCGGCTGAAATGATGATGATGATGATGATGATAGTCCGGCCGTCTAGAGAATGCGCTCTTGACATTTAATCGACACCTGTCAGTTTCATACAAACGAATAAGTATGTACGTGTTTTGTGAATTTGATCTTTATTAGCTATCAGAATTGTTGCACTGACAGGGGTGTCAGGAACGGATTCTCTCATCGGCCGCACTGAAGGTACGAGTAACGTCTTCAGCAGGATACGCAAACTGAAATGTCTGGTTGGGAGAAAGTAGTACAATAATAATAATTTACCTGTATCTCTCAATCTTTTCAGGGAAGTCGACTTCAGCCATGGGCAGCTCCCATCCCGCTTTCCCGAAGGTTCCTTTGAAATGACACTTGACTCGGCCTGACTTGTCGTCGTATCTCGGTGGCGGATCGTCCAGGGGATCACCTTAAAATAGGATATGATGATCAGTGATGTCAATGTCTAGCGTGGTGTGGCCACCCGAAATTGCAAAGTTTGAGCGCTGGTCTCAAATAATATTATCGCATAGTTACCTCAAACTTTCCTCAGCCATTTAACTCGATAACTTTTAAGTTATTATTAATTTATTTATTTTCCAACTTACATCTATCCTTACAGGGAAACCTATTGCGATAGTCTACATATTTGTCAAGTTTTTAATAAATAAATAAATGAACTTTTAGGTTTACGTGAATTTTGTGCAAAATTAGGTAAGGAACAGCTTTGTATTGACATAGTTGGCATAAAAACGATACCTACTTTCGGAAATAATATAAGCAAATTCTTCAGGGCTCAATTTTTAAAAGATAATCCCGGTAATAAACCATCGCTAGGATTTTTTACAGCTATGATATTCAATTTTGTTGTTAAGAATCGCAGAGTTAGGTAGGTTTCTGTCTACCCGATGAGATCAAGGTGTGAGTCTATGTATATATGTATCTTACCTAAGTTACAAAGCTGCGGCACCAACAAAGGCAGCCACTCCGGTTCAATAGCGGTCACATTCCTCATCACCATCTTCCTTCGATCCTCGCCACCAGTCTCATACAACTCCTGGAACACCACCCATTCTGGTATTGTCTTCCGAAGTATGGACTCTGAATGTAGGTGCACTGGCTCCTCTAATTCGCCGCAGTGGTACGCGTATTTGAATTTGCGTTTGTCTTCGCCTGTTGAAAATAAAGCATAAATAAAATATTGCTCTGAAAGCGATTGCAAAATAAAGTTTTTGTTTACACATGGTTTGAAACTATCGAGTTTGAAAGAAAAGAAAGAAAAAGTATTTATTGCGACTCGTACAGGAAGATCACAAACTAAACTAAACACAGCAAAATAAAAATCCAAGTTATATAAAAAAAAGTAACAAAAGGAAAATGAAACAAAGTCGTATACGAGGCCAAAAGGCTCCTATCACAGCATGATGCTGCGACATTTAAAAAAAATAAAGGTCGCAGCGCTGGTATTCTGGTAGGGCCCGCTGTGATGTCACGGGCAGTTACAGATATAAATAAATATGTAAAATATTAGCAAATAAAAACAAAAAGTAAATAATTAAAATAAATTCATTTTACACTATGCGCCAGGCGTAACCTCATTACTTGTCAATGCCTTGCAGTGTCAGAGGTAGTAGCATTGAGATAGGAATTTTCTATGTCAATGAGTAGTAGGCACTATAATCTAAGTTTGTGTAAAAAGTAAATTGTGATCAAAGTACAGACGCCAGCATATCAAGCTACTACAATCTGTCAAATTTGTTTAATAGATTTTCAACTTTATCGCTTAAGTATAAGGTTCAAAGTTGACTGAGAAAATTTGACAGTTTCGGGTAGCTTGATGTGCTGGCGTCTGTACATTTCTATACAGGGTGACAGGGACATCGAGGCTCAACCTGTTACCATGGATTCAGTAGGTACAGTCACGAGCATAAGTATGTATACCCTTGGCTTTATTCAAAGACGATTTTCTCCTTTAGTTTTGAATGAAATTTTATGTTACAAAGTATTTTCGAACCCATAGGTTTGTGTAAAGTGTCGTATTTCAACGTTGCATTCGTTATTTCACGAAAAAATCGCAATTGAAAGTTGCCAAGGGTTGACATATTGGTGCTCGTGGCTGTACATGATTATTTCCCTTAGAGTGGTTCTGCATTACTTCCGATCCGATTCTGAGAAATGCCGGCCCGAAGTGACCATAGTCCTATTTGTATGAGGGGTGCGCAGTAGATCCGAACTCTATCCGTCCGAATTTAGTACATTCCCAATTCGGATTGAAGTCGGATCTTTAATTCGGATTCGGATCGGATGTAGTGCAGAACCGCTCTTTTGTCGATATATTTTTTAAAACTGCTTTTTCGTACTTTTTAACGGGGAGACACTCATACACATTAGGAACACTACATTTTTAATCGGTCTTAAGGGGCGTCACTAGCTCAAAAATAGAGACCCATCCCATTAAGCTGACTAGCTTACTAGCCTGGAAATGAGGATAGTTCTGTATACACGACGCCAGAGTGATTAATTTGCTAGCTTATACCAGGATATTACTTGTTTGCTATCCTTGCTTGAAAAACCAGCCTGCTCTAACATTCATTAGGGTGGTAAAGCTATTCTGTGGCCGACTACACAATTTATCGGACTTAGTTCTTAAGTAGCTACTAACCTTGCTTGACCTCCTCAAGAGCTACCTTCTTCCCGACCTGGTCGCCCAATCCACTGAGCACCAGTTGCCGTAGGAGACGAGCCTGGTTATCATCAGGAGGCCTCATCTCAGGGTCCACGGCCACATCGACCCCGGCCACACTGAGGTTTATCTCCGAAGTTAACTGTTTGCGGAGCTTGCGGATCTCTTTGATACCCTGTTGGAAGGTTCTGGATAAGTCATCATAATTTTCTTTGTCACTTTATCTTATGTTATTATTACGTTGGTTTGCATATACTGTTGTAGCGGTATCTACAACGCCACATGCGAACGCGTCATACTGACGTCACGCAAAATCCTGCATCTCGCAAGCAGAGTTTACCGCGCAACTACCATAATATACCGACATAAATCATCGGGGCAGTTGCCCGCCAGACACAGGAGGATCCTCCCTTTTCTATGGAGGTTGAGTGAACTTTACACCCTGTTCCTCACACCGCTATACTGTCTTGGAAGATCCTGGTACATACCTTTTCTCTGAGCCCATACTTGGCACAGAACAGTTCTTCCTCTCCCTTCACGTAGGCGAACTCCGCCGCGCCGATAGCACGTAACAACACGCCCGGGTCGCCCAGTAGTAGCACGTTGCCGGTCGCCGGCCAACTGTCTGGTTTACCTGACATTACCTGCAAACGAGAAATGCATCAGCACGCGTAGCATAAACACTTCTATCTCTACGAAGAGAAGACACATTGCTTTCTATACAAAGTGACATTTCTTTTCTTAATTTTTGACATACCGCCTAGAAATCTTTCTACAATCTGTCATTTTGTCTTTCGTTTCAAACGATCTTTGTCTAGGTCCTTTTTTAAGTAGACTATTTCAGAAGAAAGTTTTCTATCCCAACTGACAAAATCACATTGACAACTGACAGTTGTCTAAGAGATTTTGTAATCGCCACAGACTACCAAATGCAGTAGAAAACTTTGTACTCGACGGCCACAAAGTATAGAATCAAAAACAAAAAAAATCCTATGACAACAAAGAATTATTATGTAAAAGAGTGAATTTCGTAAAAAGTGCAGTTGACTCTTTCTATTTTGCTGCCGTCGTACTGTCTACAGGGAACGTCATCTTTCTCTTCTTTCTTAGTCTGTGGTCATCTTTGTCTACTCTTCCGTCGACAAATCGGTGCTCACGCTACGCGTGCAGGATAATTTAAGAAAGAAATAAAATATGTATTTTTTTTCTTTTTTAAAACCCGTTGCCTCACACTAGGAATTTCTCCTGTATTTAGGATCGCTTAGCGAGCAGTGGTGACAAATTAAATTGCACAGATTACGTAGTTTTGTACCGGCTACCTACAAACGGTAAATCAGAAACGCGATTTATGCATAGTTTTGTGGGTAACACTAATTCACACTAGGGTAATACTAGCAATTAACTAGGGTAATACTAGCATTAACTAGGGTAATACTAGCATTAACTAGGGTAATACTAGCATTAACTAGGGTAATACTAGCATTAACTAGGGTAATACTAGCATTAACTAGGGTAATACTAGCATTAACTAGGGTAATACTAGCATTAACTAGGGTAATACTAGCATTAACTAGAGTAATACTAGCATTAACTAGGGTAATACTAGCAATTAACTAGTGTAATACTAGCATTAACTAGGGTAATACTAGCAATTAACTAGGGTAATACTAGCATTAACTAGGGTAATACTAGCATTAACTAGAGTAATACTAGCATTAACAAGGGTAATACTAGCAATTAACTAGGGTAATACTAGCATTAACTAGAGTAATACTAGCATTAACTAGGGTAATACTAGCATTAACCAGGGTAATACTAGCATTAACCAGGGTAATACTAGCATTAACCAGGGTAATACTAGCATACACTAGGGTAATACTAGCATTAACTAGAGTAATACTAGCATTAACTAGGGTAATACTAGCATTAACTAGGGTAATACTAGCATTAACTAGGGTAATACTAGCATTAACTAGGGTAATACTAGCATTAACTAGGGTAATACTAACATAAACTAGGGTAATACTAACATGAACTAGGGTAATACTAGCATTAACTAGGGTAATACTAGCATTAACTAGGGTAATACTAGCATTAACTAGGGTAATACTAGCATTAACTAGGGAAATACTAGCATTAACTAGGGTAATACTAACATAAACTAGGGTAATACTAACATGAACTAGGGTAATACTAGCATTAACTAGGGTAATACTAGCATTAACTAGGGTAATACTAGCATTAACTAGGGTAATACTAGCATTAACTAGGGTAATACTAGCATTAACTAGGGTAATACTAGCATGAACTAGGGTAATACTAACATAAACTAGGGTAATACTAACATGAACTAGGGTAATACTAGCATTAACTAGGGTAATACTAGCATTAACTAGGGTAATACTAGCATTAACTAGGGTAATACTAGCATTAACTAGGGTAATACTAGCATTAACTAGGGTAATACTAGCATTAACTAGGGTAATACTAGCATGAACTAGGGTAATACTAACATGAACTAGGGTAATACTAGCAATTAACTAGGGTAATACTAGCATTAACGAGGGTAAAAACAACATACCTCGGGCACAGTCAACGCAGAGACGAGCGCGATAGTATAGGGCAGTAGGTTCTGTTGGTGACTCAGCGCCAACATCTTGCCGTAGCGGGGAAGCAGGGGGAATGCGGATACCGCCTTGCCTAGAGGTGTCACTTTTAGTACCTGGAGAGGAAATAAAGTCAGCTTTAAAATTGATTGAACCGATCCATATTACATATAATTAAAGGGAAGTTTTACAAAAATGTGGCAGTTCTTTAGTATATTGTGGTGTCTTACGAATTCCACGTGAGTGATGTCGCAGGTAATAGCTAGTCATAAATAGCCAAGATTGTGCGCTGAGGCGGTAAAACGAGTCCGAAGCAAAGCACGTCAAACTAACCTCTTCTTCATCTTTCCGGATATTCTTCATGGGAGGCTTCTCAAGTATACCGAGAGCTTCCAGTCTCTTCTCAGCCAATCTCAGCTGCATTCTGTCCGGGGCCGTCGGGAACGGGAAGTTGACTACCTGTGTGAGAAAGAAAAGAAAAGAATTTATATTCTGTTTAAAACAGAAAAGAAAATAGTTTATACTCTGTTTATAGCAGAAAAGAAAATAGTTTTATTCTGTTTATAACAGAAAAGAAGATCATCATCATCTGCCTGGCCTTTTACCAACTATGTTGGGGTCGGCTTCCAGTCTAACCGGATGCAGCTGAATACCAGTATTTTACATGGAGCTACTGCCTAGCTGACCTCCACAACCTAGTTACTGGGTAACACGATACCCCTTGGGAAAACTGGTTGTCAGACTTTCGGGCTTCTGACTACCCGTAACGACTGTCAAAGATCCACGAATGACAGCCGGGACCAACGGCTTAACGTGCTTTCCGAGGCACAGAGGGGTCAAGGTATGTAAAGATGGTCACCCATCCACAGAACAACCGCGGCAAGCGTAGCTTAACCTGATCAATCGACCTGTGCGGCTGTTATTATTTAGCCACGGGCCCCTGCGAACCGGGCCTGTCCGGGCTGAAGTATATTAGTATTTTACATGAAGCGACTGCTAATCATCTACCAACCCGCATCGGGCCCGCGTGGTGGATTACGGCCCACTCCCTCTCACCGAGAGGAGGTCTGTGTCCCAGCAGTGGGAACGTTATAGGCTGATTATGCTATGCTATGACTGCCTATCTGACTGACCTCCACAACCCAGCTACTGGGTAACACGATACCCCTTGGTAACACTGGTTCAGTAACCCCTTTAGGGGATGAATTTTCATAAATCTTGTGTCACTCTTGTGCAAAATTTAATGCTTCTAGAGCTAGCGGTTTAGGCTGATCTTTGTCTGTCAGTGTATTTAAGATCCATACTAATATTATAAATGCGACAGTGTGTCTGTCTCTCTGTTACCTCTTCACGCTTAAACCGCTGAACTGATTTATATGAAACTAGCTGCGCCCCGCGTACATGTCGATCCCGTGGGAATATCGGGATAAAAAGTAGCCTATATGTTAATCCAAGGTGTCAGCTACCTCCATACAAAATTTTATAAAAATTGGTCAAGCCGTTTGAGCGTGAAGAAGTAACAAACATATAAACACACCCCCACACACACACTCACACACTCACAAACTTTCGCCTTTATAATATTAGTGTGATTTGGTATAGAGATAGTTTGAGTCCCGGGAAAGGACACAGGACAGTTTTATCCCGATAGTCCCACGGGATCGAAACTTACGCGGGTGAAACCGCGGGGCGCTGCTAGTTTTGAATAAGTAGAAAACATTATTACCTTATCAATGCCCATACACTTCATAGTGAGCACGAGATCGTCGACGGGCCGCCTGCACAGATCCGGCGGGTGTTGCTCGGGACACTCGTGCTGGTACACCGCACTGCTGTAGAGTCTGTACGTGTGTCCCGAACTCACTCGCCCCGCTCGACCCGCGCGCTGTTCGGCACTCGCTTGAGACGTCCACACTATGCGCCATGCACTTGCACCGGTTACGTGGTCGTATACGCTGTAATAAAGAAATTATTGAAGCTTGGATTTTCTAAGACAGCATTGCCGTCATGTAACTGCCGCAAAATGACGGCTGTCTGCTGTCAATACGTTTACGTCGCGTTTAAGAGATGAGAGACGAAACAAACTCAGAGGTCAGTCTCTTTTAAAGTCCAGACGTAATCTTGGTCAGATCATGTGAAGACCACGTAGATTGGTGTCTGAAATGGTCTTTTGAGGAAAGAACCACACAGATTAAGTGGACCTGTCCAGTCAGTGCACGCATTTGTCAGTAATCGTGCCCTCAACTCAGAACTTAAGGAGCTCAACGATTCAACGAATAATACCAAAGAAAGGACATTTGGGTAGGCCGCGTAAATTACTCAAACGACTAGATCGTGATTAAAACTAACTGAAAGAAAAAACAAAACCGGTCGAGGTGGAGGTGCTTGGGGGAGACCTATGTTCAGCAGTGGACGTCTTTCGGCTGAAATAATGATGTTGAGAAAAAAAAACAATGACAATTCACAATAATTAAAATATTATAATACCAGCTGACCCCGCGGACTTCGTACCGCCTTAGAATCAATACAAAATGTATGAGAAAATGAATTAATTATCCTCACTTTTTTTTTTCGTGAACTTGTCCCATCTTTTAATAGTTATTCTGCTAATTGGGGCGGAGACAAATCCAACAATTCATAGATGATAAAAATAGGTCCAGCCGTTGTTGAGTTATAAATGGTGTAACTAACCAGACTTTCTTTTATTTATATAAATAGATTTTACAAAGCAAATACTCATGTAATGTAAATTCAGCCTTAAGACTTACCGCATCTTCTTCTTCCCGCTATCCACAACATATCTGACAGCTGGTATAGTAATAGAAGTCTCAGCGACATCAGTGCTGATAACACACAGCCTGGCCCCCGGGGGGGCCGGATTGAACACTCGCGACTGTTTGCTGTGGCTGAGCATAGAGTATAGAGGAAGTACCCATAGCGGCTGACGGCAGGACTTTATAGAAGGGGTTAACGAGTCTTCTTCCGCATCTGGAGAAAATATTAACATGAAAAATATCATAATCACATCTGAAAGAGGTTGACAGAGCATATATTTTGACAGTTATGTTTAAATTAAATAAAGGGCTACCTCCGCTCCTACCTGTCCGCCATTTTGTTTTTTTTTTCATTATGGCGGCCATGCATGAAGCCTATACAGAATTATTGAAAAAAACACGCGAGAACATATCAGCTGTTCCCTACATTTTGACGAGCTATACGAACATAAATGTAGAGAACAGCTGATTTTTTTTCGCACTTTCAGGTTTGGTCCCATAGTAAAAGTTGTTCATAATGATGAGTACAATGACCTCTTAAGAGGTTGTTGGTGTTTTTCCAATAACCCTGTATAAATCGATAGTTGACATCAATGCAAACAGAAAACATAATGTGATCAAACCCTTCAAGTTTCACGTTTCTGAGATAATAACATTTAAATTTTTGTATTTGTGTTTCACGAACTGTGTAAAACTAAACTTTTTTCTTTCTTTCGATCACGACTTTGAACATTAAAGTCTCGGAAACATGACAGTTTACTGGTACTAGTTTACTGATGTGTGAGTGATGTTTGATTCAGTTTTTTTCTCGCTAGGTAGCTGACACCCTGGATTAACATATAGGCTACTTTTTATCCCGATATTCCCACGGGATCGAAACTTATGCGGGTAAAACCGCGGGGCGCAGCTAGTATAATTATAAATTCAACATTAATTATGTAACTAATATTTTTGTAAAAATATAATTTAAAAGAGTGTCCATGGAGTTTCTTGCCCGTTCTTCTCCATAGGTACACACATTGGAATGGGCAACTAGCTTCATATTTTCTGAATGACCGACTTCTTGACAATTCAAAAGTGCCTGTAAATGGTTTTATTGAAATAAATGCTTTGAGTTTCAGTTACTCACCACGTCTCTGAAGTTTCTCCAGCTAATTTAACTTAACCATGTATAGAATTTATTTATATTATTTTATTTAAAAAAAAAAAACGTTGCCCCACACTAGGAATTTCTCCTGTATTGTAGGTGCGTTTACACAGTGTTGTGCTACAATTAAAATAAAACGTACCTGAATCACTTAGATGTCCTTCACTATCGTCATCGTTATCAACTAAGTCAGCCTGGCCATCATCTTCAGGCATGTCGTAGTCATCCAGGTTGATCTTAGGAAGAGCTTTAGACTTCTGCTTCGCCTTCCTACGCGCTTTGCGGGCGCGTTTCATTTCTCTTTCTACCTGAAACGGCAACTCAGTTACAGAGTGCTAAGAATACAATCATCTGCCTAGCCTTTTCCCAACTATGTTGGGGTCGGCTTCCAGTCTAACCGGATGCAGCTGAATACCAGTATTTTACATGGAGCGACTGCCTATCTGACATCCACAACCCAGTTACTGGGTAATACGACACCCGGGCTATCGTGGCATACTGTGCAATGTTATGTACCTCATCATCATCAGATTCAATATCCTCAGGCTCTGAATCCAGTGCAGCATCAGCGTCAGACACCGCCTTGGTCTTCGTTATCAGCTTGGTGTAGTCCACGTCCTTGCTGTATGGGAAGGCTGCCCTCAGTTTACGGACTAGGTAGTGTACCTAAAATGATTTAAATCCCATAAAATACATACATACATAAAACTTACGCCTTTTTCTTTCCTTTTTATTAATTGTTATTTTGTATTTTTGTCGTAATTTTCAATCGAACCGTGCGGTTGTTATTATAATCTTCAATCGAACCGTGCGGTTGTTATTATAATCTTCAATCGAACCGTGCGATTATTATTATAATCTTCAATCGAACCGTGCGGTGGTTATTATAATATTCAATCGAACCGTGCGGTTGTTATTATAATCTTCAATCGAACCGTGCGATTATTATTATAATCTTCAATCGAACCGTGCTGTTGTTCTTATAATCTTCAATCGAACCGTGCGGTTGTTATTATAATATTCAATCGAACCATGCGGTTGTTATTATAATCTTCAATCGAACCGTTCGATTAGTATTATAATCTTCAATCGAACCGTGCGGTTGTTAATCTATGTAAAAACCACGTTTACTGGCTTATCGTAAAAAGTCTAACCAAATTTTGAAGTATTACCTCTTGTTGACCCGTAACAAATATGAGGATTCCCCCCTCTGGCAGCCTGGTGTGTATTTTTACAGCTTTCTTATAAGCTTCCTTCAAATAGTCACTGTTCGTATTTTTGTTGAAGTGCGTTGTCACTGGGAACTGCCTGGAGTCTATCTGTAGAGAATACAACGTGTTAGTTATGTATAGAAATAAAGGAGACATAAGTTTTTTGAAGCATATCCTTCTCCCTCTCACAAAAAAGAAGACGGGTCGGGTTATGCAGGTCACTGACTGTATCACAGACAAAAGGCAGATTTTTTAAAAAGCAAAAATTTAAAACTGGCCAAGTGCGAGTCAGACTCGCACACGAAGGGTTCCGTACCACAAGGCAAAAACGCCGAAAAAAACACGTTTGTTGTATGGGAGCCCCCTTAAATATTGATTTTATTCTGTTTTTAGTATTTGTTGTTATAGCGGCAACAGAAATACATAATTTGTGAAAATTTCAACTGTCTAGCTATCGCGGTTCTTGAGATACAGCCTGGTGACAGACAGACGGACGGACGGACAGACAGCGAAGTCTTAGTAATAGGGTCCCGTTTTTACCCTTTGGGTACGGGACCCTAAAAAATGGCGAGATTAGTGGTGGCCCAGTGTTAACGGCCCCGACTTACTAGTTGTAGGTCGTGGGTTTAAACCCAAGCGGGTGTTTAATTTTGTGTAAACTCAATAGCCCTTTGTGTTACTCGTATGCAGTGGACCTAGTCCCCTTTGTCAGCGTCCAAGTCTCGGCACTGCACGGCATTGTTGGCAGGTCACACTGGTTGAAAATGCGGGTTTGACGGCTCATAAGAACTAGAAAAAATAATCTTTATAAACCCTACCTTTATAACAGGAGGTGGTTGCTTAAACAGCCTGGTATTTTCAGTAAAATCCTCGACCCTGAGGGTGGCAGACATGATGATAAGCCTCAAGGGGGACCCTCGCTTCCTCCTCAAAGGCACTATCCTGGAGAGAAGACCAAGGAGGATGTCGGTATACACACTCCTTTCGTGAGCCTCGTCTATGATGACCACGGAATATTTACTTAGGAGGAAGTCTGATTGGATCTCTTTGAGGAGTACACCTGGAAAGCAAAAGTAAGTAAGTTTTTTGAAGTGTGTTTTGGGGTTGTCTAACCAAAGGGCTAACGGGACTTCACTGCTAAGTCTACGGCGCGGCGTCTGTGTGTCACATTTCAAAGAATAAGTGGTACAAAAATAACCTCCATTTAAAGTTGTATTTTTGATAGCATAAGGGTCAGCTCCCACCGAGACGCGACGCGACGAGCAGTTTTCAAGATAGAAATACAATTACAGACCTTATCTACTACACAAAAAGGTACACAATTCAGTGTCTACTACGTCGAGTTAAGCTGCGCGGCCCACTTCACTGAATCATGTACCTTTTTGTGTAGTAGATAAGGTCTGTAATTGTATTTCTATCTTGAAAACTGCGCGATGCGTCGCGTCTCGGTATGAGCTGACCCTAAAAGGGAAAAAATGGCAATATTTTTCGGTTAAAAAGAAACAGCGCTGTGACGAAGGACCTGTTTGCACGCTTCGGGTACCGAAGAACCCGAGAAATCATCCTAGCTTAAAATATCAGATACGTATTAATACATGATATTGTGGCGGCATCTACATCACCACTTGCGAACTGCGCATCACAGTGACGTCATGCAAAATCCTGCATCGCGCAAGCAGAGTTTACCGCGCAATTAGCATATATATTATACGTCTCAAAATCAATCATTGGGCAGGAGCCCACCAGACACAACACTCGTTTGGTCGGAGAATCCTCTCTTTTCTAAGGATGTAATCAAGTACTAAAACATATTTTTAAAAGAAAGTAGATAATTTTTTACACTCACCATCAGTCATAAACTTGATCTTAGTATCCTTAGTAACGTTTCCCTCGAACCGCATGAGATACGAAACCTCCTTGCTACTCAGACCCAGTTCGTACCCCACTCGTGCCGACATAGCGACCGTCGCGACTCGGCGCGGTTCGGTCACAGCAATCATTTTATGTTCGGCGTACCCCGCTTCATAGAGGAACTGGGGTATTTGAGTGGTTTTGCCACTGCCTGGAGATTACAAAGGTTTTATATTAGGACAAGCCGAGTGCCGGAAGACGTAGCGTTGGAAGGCCTCCCACAAGGTGGACCGATGACCTTGTGAAGGCCGCAGGAATCCATTGAATGCGAGAAGCACAGAACCGGTCGAAGTGGCGGTGCTGGGGGAGGCAGTGGATGTCTTTCGGCTAAAATGATGATGATGATGATGATGAGTGCCCTATGGGATTTCCTATCGACAAAAATGACGTGATACAAAGTTTCATCCCCTTTTAGGGGATGAATTTTCAAAAAATATTTATGAACTTAGAAAATTTGCTATTTTTATTAGAAGGAACTCTTATAAAAAATTTTGATTATGTATGTAAATTTTGATTATATATCACACTAATATTATAAAGGCGAAAGTTTGTGAGTGTGTGTGTGGGGGTGTGTTTATATGTTTGTTACTTCTTCTCGCTCAAACGGCTGGACCAATTTTGATAAAATTTTGTATAGAGGTAGCTGACAACCTGGATTAACATATAGGCTACTTTTTATCCCGATATTCCCACGGGATCGACATTTACGCGGGTGAAACCGCGGGGCGCAGCTAGTATTATATAAATGTTGATTACCTGTTTCGCCAGCGACAATAAGAAATTCATTCTCATTGATCAGCTCCATAATCCTTTGTTCTTCACCTAGTATTGGTAATTTCAATCTTGCCACCTGAATCTTAGGGTCTCTCTTCACTTCTATATGAACCGTAGGATGTTCTAGGAGTGGCTTCTTTTCGATTTTAATTTCTTTTTCTACTTTTTTATTAAAATCTTTGTTTTTCTTGATTTTCTTTGATTTATTGTCATCTTCTATTGATATTACATCAGTTTTGGAAGTATTGGCTTCTGCTACGTCCTTTTTGGTCTCTGTTTCGGCAATTTCAACTTTATTAACGGTGTTTAAAGTCTCATTTTCATTGCTAACGTGACCATTTACAATTTCCGGTTCATGGTCACTTGCTTCGTCATCAGATTCGGAAGAACTTTCTTCAGATGACTGTTCTAGACCAACTACGTTGGGGTCACGTTTCTTCTTTTTAATTTTTTCCGCATTATCCATTTTTAGAAGGCGGAGGCGTTTTTTAGCTCCTGCGAAACAATTATACACTTAAAAATTTTACAGCACATTATTGTGCTGCCAGATTTATTAAGTTGATAAGATAAAACCCCAGTATTCGGCAAGGCGGCTCATTTTTGTATGCTGGCGGATACCGGACACTAGGTCAATATCCGGCTGATTCTGGATATTGGTCAAATAAAAATTACCTACAACAAGAAAACCAGAAGAGAAGTTTATTAAAGCCTATCAAATTGGCTATATTTTCTTTCCTGATTAAAATTTTCGTAATTTATCTTCAAAAGAACAAATTATTTTAATTAAAATCAATTAAAAGCCTATTCATTCATGAACTACGTTGCGAGAATCCGCCAACTATTTCGAGCCTTACTTATATAATTTTCAACTTCATGTACAGTAGTGGTACATAGGCAGACTATGTTCGGCCAGGTATCTGACTAAACGGCTTACAAGACGGCAGGATATTCGGATTTTTGGTATCCGGCCAAAGAAACAGGTCAGCATTCCACAAACCAACAGATCCTTCATTAATACAAACACATACCAGCGATACTGCTAAACTTCTTATTCTCATTCTCCTCAGAAACCTCCTGGGTTGCCAGTTCCAAGTTCAGCTCGTTCAACTTCCTCAGGCCAATAGTCTGGACCGTTGATATACCAGTCAACTGCCTCGCTTCCTCTGCTGTGGCTTGCACTTGTGATAGAGATTCTAGGAGAGAGGCTCGCTAAGGAATTAATGAAAATGAAAGAAAATTATATTTTAATGAGTAAAAGAGTTGGTACTTTATTAGGATATTCTGTTCATAACCTTGTGTTTACCATACTGAGGCGAAAACTAATTTTATAGCCTTGTTTTGGGCTTGTCTCAATATAACATAGAATCAAACATAAATTGTGTACAGAACCCATTGTGCAGACGCCAGCTCATCAAGCTACCCGAAACTGTAAAATTTTCCCAATCAACTTTGAAACTCTACTCTCAAGTTGAAAATCTACTAAAGACATCTGACAGATTGTAAAAAGTTGTGAACAATTACATAATCAGCCTATAATATTTCCACTGCTGGGACACAGGCCTCCACTCTGTGAGAGGGAGAGGGCCGTAATCTACGATGCGGGCACAGTTTGGGTTGGTAGATGTCACATGTCTTCGGATTTTTCGTCCTAGGACATGCCGGTTTCCTCACGATGTTTTTCGTCAACGTTTTATGAACAGTGGCGATGAAATAATTTACACAAAGTATAGCGCCTGTCTGGGTTCTAACCTACGACCACAACAACTCGTAAGTCGCGGCAGTTACCGCTGGGCCACCACTACTCTCACAATTAAGTACAAAAAAATAAAAATAAACTTACATTCTCTTTCTTCTGTTTCTTCTCAACAACCTTTTCTAATCTTTTCCTCTGTGCTTTGGACAGGAACCTGGTCTTTTCTTTTTTTTCCTTGACAATTTTAGTGTCTCGTTTCTTTGATGGCAACACCAGCAGATTCGTAGCATCACTGGCCCCATACTCATTGGTAGAAAACTCTAGTTGAATCTAGAAAAAAAATGTTTAAAACAACACAATCCTTTCTTCTAGGAAACATCAGTCACTACAGAACAACTATAGTAAAAGTGCACAGTGCTGCACACCCCACCCTATTTCAAGTTAAACAAATATCAACTTTATTTTTAATGACAGTTAAGTTGATTTCAGAGTGACTAGCATTAATTGAAAAAGTTAGATTATTTTTTTTAATTTGTAGTGTAAACTGAACTTTATTGTGTAGGAATTCAAGTTATTTTTCTATTAATTCATATTTGTTTAGATTTTTGGCTAATAAATCGCGAACACAGATTAAATCTATTCTGCTTCTTTGTTGTTCCCTCAATGCTGAGGATTACAACCAGGTATGTCACATGATTATGTGGTCTTCTGCAGTGTAGACTGCTCAGTAGGAACTGTCTCTAGCAGCCTCTGACCTTAGCCAACTATATCTAACTAATCTAACTAGCCTGTATTGAGCCACTGTTGGACAAATTGTGACAAAAAGGCAGGGCCTCACAATTCTGTCTTTTGTTAGCCAGATAATTATCTCTACATATTATAAATTAAAGTCGCTTTTCATGTTTGTCTGTGTAATCACGTTGTTCTTCTAAAGTTCTAAACTACGCAACGGATTTTGATGAGGTTTTCACCATAATTTAGAGAATTTATTCCTGAAGGTTAATAATTATTAAACTGACTTAAGGCTGATTGTCCCAACGCCAGATAACTTTATCGGAGGAATAATTTTGTATTTTTGACAGTTCTTCCATAGAAAATCTGTCAGACGTCAATTTTATTCCATGTACAAAAATTATCTTAATAAAGATATCTGGATGTTTTGTCAAGTCGTATTTTATACCATGCCAACAAAGACTACAATATGATGCTGCATGCCAAGCAGGGGCGAATATTAAGTAATTGTTTAAACGCAGCCTATTATCTTACCTTCCTTGGTGGTGGGTAGCTAATTTTGAAATTGAGTAAATACAGCCGTTTTTACGATCGCAATTAAAAATTCGAGAAATAGTTTAATTTAGTTCTTCTTTCTTGTTTGGTCTAATAGAGAAATGTTGTTACCTAATTTACGGTTCCAATAGAAAAATAGCAATATGGAAATTGGTTACCTCATTTGTTTGCGAATTATCGATATTCGTCTTTACCACTTGCCGCGCTTTAGCATTGTAGCGTCCTTTCCCCATGTTTGTAGATTGGCTCCAAGACTTCGAATACCATTAATATAGTAAATTATTAGATTTAATAACTATTAGCACACGACACCAACAAACCAACGTGTTTTTGTTATGACTTTATTTTTTTTAATAGTTTGACAACTATATATATATTTTTTTTTTATTCTTGGCCATGGATACATGTCCTTCAGCCGTTGAGAACTATAGTTTGTTTAAGTCTAGCTAACTAACTATTTTTAATTTTAGTCATGTTTGTGGTACAGCTTATAGTAAACAAGTACTGTTATTCATGTTTGTTTACGTTATTGTTTAAAATGTTATTATCTTTTGTATAGCAATGAAAATATTCATGCCTAGCAATTGTTACCAGTTTTCACTAGCTAGTCTGTCACTAAGACATTATTAATTTATAATATAGAAAAGCTGCCAAACCTGATTTAACTTATAGCTATAAGTTTTTAAAAAGCCGATAAAAGTTAGTGCACTGTAAAAACATGAGCTGAACCATTCACTGCGTTCCGAGTTGCGAAATAATCGATTTGAGCGTGCTTAAACCCGTACCGAATTAGCGTGAGCGCGATAACAATGTCCCGTGAATCGTCATAGATGACGTCATGACATGCACCATCTTGCGATAACGCCGACCATGCCTTTAAATAACATCACCGTGAGCGCTGTCAAAAATGACAGTGCGTGTGTGAGGATGTGTCAGTGTGTGTTTTGTTTTGAGTTGCATCATCTTTAAATTAAATTAACATGGCGTTTTCGAAATTGTGCTTCTGGCTGACAGTCGCCACCTAACCAAAGAAGAAGAAAATGTGGTGTTTATACAAAGAAATACTATAATAATATCGTTTTTACATTGAGTAAGCATTTTGAGCGCGTTCACGAGCGTTCCGAATTGTTGACACTGACAGCTCTCAGTGTCATAATCGTAATAACTAAATCGGAACGCATGTGAGATGATGTGAGCCTTATACAAAGAAAAGTATAGACGGCGGGTAGCGCCATTTCATTTCCACAAGAAAGGGATAAAGTATTGAGTTATTATAAGTAACAGAAAAGGATAAAGCTATGCTATTTCCGTCTCTCAGTGCGTGCCCGTTTTTTCAAGGAAGCTACATAAGTAGCCAATGTTATTTAAGTTAGTTTTTTGTCTCATGTGTGGCCACGCTACCCGATGCTCTATAGCTTTCTTACTCTAAGATGTGAGCGCTCTGTGAGCGATTATAGCTAATTCAGAATGCGGCCAATTTTTGAGTGTCAAATGTGTCAATGTCAACTTTATGTCAGACTCACATGCAAAGAGTAAAGTAAGTGTAGAGGAAAAGAGTAACAACTCTGTGGTAAAATTTGCTTGTATGGAAAGTGCTGCCGCCTTGAGTTTGGCGTGTGAACTAAGGCTATACACCTACCTATAGATATAAATATACACCTACCTATAGATATGCAATGCTTATTAGTTAACTATCTCAAATATTCTCTCGTATATTGACTCGCTACTCATAGTAATATGCATACTTACTTACTATGAGTAGCAACAAAACCAATAACAGTAACAAGTAACTATTAAAACAGAAATAACTGAGATAAACTCGGAATTTCGGGAAGCGCATCAACATTGGGAAAGCCGGAATTGACAATATATATGGCGGATGGCCGCAGTGTTGCCAACAGATAAACTAGCTCTCCACCAGATTCAACTTCGAAAACCACTAACAAAAAATCGGCCCTACTCCAAAATTCGCTAAAATTTCCACTTAACACAATTTTAGGTTTTTGCGAAAGAAAACAGTAATTAAAGTAGTTATATTTGTTAAAAATGTTCTTTATTATTAGTTATTATTTATAATAAAATATTAAAAATCAATAAATCAACATGCAATATTATTAGTAAATCAACAAGTCAAGATGAGGAACATAAACATTATTCAATAAGAACAATAACTAGGATAAAAACTGATATTCTAAAATTAGTCTTCTTCAGATGAATTTTTATCTGCACCATCGTCGGTTTCACATTTATAATACTTAAATGATTCTTTGGTACTGATTTGTTAAAGAACTTTTATTAGAATTTACCTACACAGTAAAAGTAAATACTTCTGAAAATTAAATGAAGTAAAAATAATATATTTCGTAACGTTTTAGTGGCTTAGTGGTTGAGTGATAGCATTTTCAGTAATTGAAACTGAATTCTACTAAACCACTAGAAAAACCACCAGCCACTAAAAGTAATAGTTCGCCACTAAAAGGGGGGTCGAAACCACCCGTAGACAGAGTAATCTATAGACTCATGGTTTCCGTGTCACCGAAAGGGACAAAAAATTCTGGCAATCTTCATCATACTATCATTTTTACAGCTTATTACACTGCACCTTACCATTTTCACAGTTGCGCAAATGTACTATTATTGAATTATGCACGAAAAAGGTCTTATTTTCCGTTTAATCGCGGTGTAGTTTTTATTATTTCATTTTGATTTCATGCATAAACGTCAAACTTGTTGTGCACATTGATGTGCTTAGCCGACACGCAGTAAGGGACAGAAATATAATTACTCTGTCTCTTTTCTTTGCTAGTGCCGGTAATATATTTCTCTTTTTCTTGTGCGAATAAAAAAGAAGATATACAGCAGTCTATAGTTGACTCTGTCTACGAAACCACCAGTGGAAAATCCACTAAGTTGGTAACACTGGACGGCCGGCGACAATGACATTTGTTTGACAAACAAGACAAGATGGCTGCCAAGTTTTGTTAACACTCCAAACTCCAGATGTCGCTGTCGTCTATGGAAATTGTAACAGTTCTAAGTGTGCCCCCCCTGCTCACATGTTAGGTGTTGTAATAGTAGTCTAGTCTATGCATGTTAGCAAAATTCTATTATTTTGGAAAACAATGTGCGTTTTTATTATATCTTTAAATTGAAAAATAATACCAAAATGGCACAAGAAACGTACTTCGAACTAACCAAGCGACCTGTACCCATAATCAAGAACGAAACTGCCTACTTGTCATGGCGTAATTCAGTTATAACTGTACGCACAACAAAACGTGTGAATTTTCTCGAATACTCCTACAATTTGGAGTGTTTGGAAAGAAATATAGATTTAACAGAAAGTTCAATACTTAGTCCTAAGAATAGTCCCGCTTCAGAGGTGTGTAATGCAAATTTTTTGAAGTCTGAAATGCGTAATGTTGACTACACGGAAATGATAGTGAATTCATCATTTTGGCCGCACAATCCAGCTCTGACTCAAGAAATGACTAGTGTGGTTATGTGTAAGTGGTCACCACTAAAGTTTAGTAACAGCGAATGTGTTCTCGCAGTGCTAAATAACATTGGAGGTGTTGAATTCTTTGGTCAAAGACAATTACAATGGAAAAGTATTCTGAACTTGTCTCCATACGTCACAAAGCTTCTACAGCACAATAGGGCTCCAGTATTCTTCGAAGACCTGAAAGAATCTGTGTTTATCCTTGAAACATCGGCAATATGCTGGGCACCAGAATTAAATTTGGACAATTCTTGCTTCTTCGTCACCGCACAGAAGAATGGTACCGTATTGTTTTGGCAAATATTTAGCAATGAGGATGTACCAAAACTGCGAGGCCGTATTTTAACTGATATGGGGGAAATAACTGGAATTAAATGGATACCGAAGTGTAATAATAACTTTTACTTAATATGTACTGATGTTTTAGGACTAATACATGCCTTTGATATGGAAATAGAGAATGGAATTATAAGTCTTCTACGGCCCCATGTACTCTGGCCCCACAAAGATAGGATGATGGCCGTTCAATTAAAGTACACTGTTTTAGATAATCGTATTGTTTTCTTGTGCAGTAAACATAGACATTTATTAGTACAAGTTATTGATGATAATGGAAAAGTTCTGTCCCAATATCTAAACAATGTCAATGATCACCGCATTACAGACATTGCTTACACAAAAGACGGCATTTATTTATCAACCGTAAATGTCAAAATATACAAAATTAATATCAGTTTTCTAAATGGTAATTTAAATGTGGAACTTGATCAATTAAACATTAAAGATCCGTATTCAACTTACGAACTGTATGGTCTCCGGTTTTCAACGAACAATGTGATGTGTGCATTAGCTATGGTCAACAGACGAGTGCTCTGTAGAAAAGAAGCACATAAAATGGAAGTGATTTTCATTAGCACAGACTCTAAGTTAGAATCAATACTACCAACACTTATGAACAATCCAACAAAAAAACTAACTTATTACTGGGACTGCATAGAACTGTTGAGATTTCAGGTAACTAAGTTGAAGATATTCCCAAAGCTAGACTATGATGAACTGTATGCAACAGCATCGCAAGATGTGTATAAGCTTAAGATCTATTTTATACTCGTGACATACCTTGCTGGCTTGAAAAAGGTTATGCGACTATGTTCCGGTGTGACTTTACCTGAAACGTCACCAGAAATCGTAAAAGAAAAAATATTATATTTACATGCAAAGTCTTTGCTAAATAGTCTATGTGAGAAATGTCAGATAGAAGGACAACTAAGTGATTTGGACATGGAATCTTTGTATGGCAGTAAAAATTATGTGGAATATTATTCCAAAAAATATAAAACGGAAATAGATTTTGACCAAGATGTGCTGAGTGCTTTAGAAAATAATTGTGAATATGTGTGTCAGTGCTGCGATGATAAAATACAGGGATTTTCATGTAAAAAGGGACATTTGAATATGTTTTGTATGGAGAGTTTTACTCCAATTGTGAATGAAGATTATTTATTCTGCAGAAGTTGCGGTTCAACAGCCCGGTCCGATTTAGAATTAGGGAATCTTCTATGTGTATTTTGTGATTTAAACTTAGTTAAACCTGATTGAAAGTGTTTTCTACTTTTGTTTGTGAAATAAAAAGATGACAAGATAATATATTATGATTTTTATATTTACACCAAACAAAAACACTATAGTAACATCACTGTTATCAGAGCAGAGTTGCCGTCAATATCGTGCGTTAGTCTCGCAAAATCCCGAAAATGTCTCGATTGTGATGGAACTTTGTTGTGAGGTCCGGAGAAGGTTCAAGTCACAAAAAAAATAAAAAGGTATTGCAACGCATTTGTTAGACGGCATTCGATTTAGACCCCCTAAATCGAATGCCACACTAGCACGAAATCCGTAGTTTCGTGCGAGCCGAAGTTGCGTACCTACAACCGGCACCAGTAAAAAAATGGACCCCTAATTGATAATAAAAAAAACTGGCCAAGTGCGAGTCAGACTCGCTCACGAAGGGTTCCGTACCGTAAGGCAAAAACACCGAAAAAAAAAAAACACGTTTGTTGTATGGGAACCCCCCTTAAATATTTATTTTATTTTGTTTTTAGTATTTGTTGTTATGGCGGCAACAGAAATACATACCTAATTTGTGAAAATTTCAACTGTCTAGCTATCGCAGTTCTTGAGATACAGCCTGGTGACAGACAAACGGACGGACAGACAGCGAAGTCTTAATAATAGGGTCCCGTTTTTACCCTTTGAGTACGGAACCCTAAAAACCGATCAAGAGCGAGTCGGACTCGCGCACCGAGGGTTTCGTACCATCATGTTTTTAATTTTTCATCGGCTAGGCCTATTCGTCAGAAAATTTTAACACTGCACTTCGGTGTAGAATATTGCAGTTTTATGTCAGCGTCATCTCTTGACCGATATTGGAACTAATATAACTTTTGTTGATGATTTCTGAAAAAGTGTGCTATTTGGAGAATTCGTTTTATTTTTCCTGTAATCTCTAATCACATAGAACAATTTCAGTTTTTTATCTTTGCAAACTTCGGAGATAAGGGGAGGGGGGACGACGGTATTTTTTTTACATTTTTCATCAAAAGTCGGAACTGTGCGGCCTAAAAAAAATAAAAAATATCCAACATCCCACTTCGAATTTTTCAGAAAATTTTTCACATAGGTACCTATATTTTTATTTCTTTCTTATTTGCAATAGTTGGGCAAAAGTCATCTAAAATTATTCCAAATTAAAAGTTTATAGCATTAGTAGTTCTTGAGATATCCAGCTGTGACAGACAGACTGAGTCTACCATAAAGCCGCAATTATATTTAGCCCGCGCCGCGTGTCGCCACGCGTGGGTAAGCTATCGGTTTCATACATTTAGTATAGGATTGATTACATTAGTCCCGCCCCGCGTGTCGCCACGCCACGCACAAAATGTATGTAACCGATCTTACCCACGCGTGGCGACACGCGGCGCGGGCTAAATATAATTGCGGCTTTAGGGTTCCGTTTTACCATTTTGGTACGGATCCCTAATAACATTTATTCGCACAAATAATGCACCGAATGTTGTAAAACTGTCATCTTGATACTGTGTTACGAAGTTCCTTTCCCTTTTGCACACGTTTGTTAGGTAACAAAAGTGTCGTGACGGTCTAAATGTTACACTTGTTTCGATCTAGCTCTCATTGGCCAAGTGTGCAGAATACCTATAACGTGGGTTAAAAAGGTATAATCTTCCAAAAAAGGTATAATTTCTAATTTAAAAAAAAAACCGGTCAAGTGCGAGTCGGACTCGCGGACCGAGAGTTCCGTACTTTGTAGGTAACCTATGTAAATGTTTATCACGGGTTTTTTTTAAAGTACAGTCAACAAAGGAGTTAAGTATACAGGAGCGTCGGATATTGTTGAAGTTTACTAAGAAACCGATGGATATTCTCGAATAAAATTTTGGTTTATTAATAGAAAACAAACAGCTCATTTATTAAATTAAATTTCAGTCCAGAACATCCATCGGTTTCTTAGTAAACTGCAACTATATCCGACGCTCCTGTAGGTATACTTAACTCCTTTGTTAACTGTACCTACCTACTAATTTACGGTTTTCGGATTTTTTCCTTTACTTGTGCTACATATTATGATGTTGCTTCTTGCCATTCTAAGTCAACGGGAAGTACCCTATAAAAATTTTTGATTCCCTTGAGACTACTTGAGAGTGTCGAAATATACGTTTTTGCGGCATAAACGGCCGTATCTTTTTTAGGGTTCCGTACCAAAATGGTAAAAAAAACGTAACCCTTATGGTGAGACTAATAAGTCTGTCTGTCTGTTTGTCACAGTTATCCTCGCAGCTGGTTTACAATAAGATTCGTTATCTTATTGTAAACCAGCTGCGCCCCGCGGTTTCACCCGCGTAAGTGTCGATCCCGTGGGAATATCGGGATAAAAACTATCCTATACCCTTCCCCGGGATGCAATCTATCTCTCTGCCAAATTTTATCGAAATCCGTTCTGTGGTTTAGGCGTGAAAAGGTAAGTAACATACAGACAGACAGAGTTACTTTCGATTTTATAATATTAGTATGGATATATCATCGAGTGTTCCTACCTATCTATGTACCTAGTAGGTACCTACCTAATGATAAATATGAATCATTACCTAAAAAAAATCAAGGATCGTAAAGACATCATATTTTCTTAAATTGAACATAATGCGGGCCACTCACGATCAAGTTCATTAATAGGCTATTTGACAATGTAAAAAATAAGGTCATAATTATTGACACTCGTATAGATTATCGCTTTTAAAATCGATTTGCATTAATTTTACTACAAAACAATGTATTATTTATAAAAAAAATCCCGAAAAAACTTCATCTTTTGAAATCTGGCGCCACGTAATCGAAAACGGTCTGGATTGGCTGAACTTAAGATGACGTCATGATTTAGTAAATTTCTGTCTAGCGTTGACAGAACAGAGGCATAAGTGTGAGTTTTTCACTCACGTGCGATTGCGAGCGCGTTAGAATTTTATACGGGAAAAAGTTATAGCGCCACCTGGTGGTCACTAGGAGAAACCTAATTTCCCATACAAAATTCTAACGCGCTCGCAATCGAACGTGAGTCGAAAAAACTCGCACTAAGGCCACAAATGACTGTTGTCTAGTATCTCGACCGTTTCAACGTTTGTTTACGTCAATCGTGACGTCACGACGCCATATTGTTAAAGATAGCGTTTTGGCGGCTTATTTAAACTACATTTTTATTTACTATTTTTTAAAAGAAATACATTATGCAATTTGAAGTAAGTAATAGGTTTTTGTGGGCTCGTTAGACACCATTAAATAATCTGAGATGTTTATCAGAAACCAGTCAAATAGCCTATTGTCAAGTTTGCAGCGGACTTAAAGCCGCGTCCAGTAAACTTGACGGTGTATGGCTACTTATCATGCATACCCATAGCCATACACGTTCAAGTTTACTGGACGCGGCTTCAAGTCCGCTGCAAACTTGACGGTGAACTTGATCGTGAGTGGCCCGCATTGGAAGAGATCAAAGCGTGGGTAATAGCTAAGTAAGTAGGTACTGTTTTTATGAACCTTTTCAGAGTCTGCGCGACAGCAATGTCATTATTTTTCGGGCAATGTCACTGGAGTTGGTCCAACTGTGTTTCTATTTTATCTTAAGTGGAGTAGGAGTAAGGTATTGAGCTAATGTCCTCAAACAAGGGCAGTGTAGGTCAAACGTCCTAGACCAAAAAGTTTTCAGTAAAATCCATTAACAAACCACCAACGTTCGTCGGAACGTTACGTCGCGTTGTAGGCTTCAAACCCGCTGTAGCATCGATCGATACTTTCCACAATATCCCAGACGGCGACCTAGGAGGCTAGTTACAAAGGAAGAGGAAGAATATATCCTCATTTTCATGCCTGTTGCATACATAGAGCAAGCACATCCTTGCGCATTCAGAAAATTACATCAATAACTGGTGCCTTCGCCCCAGTCCCCACCTAACCTTTACCTAACGTCAGTACGCGTTTAGGTGTGGAAGAAACCGCACGCGCGCTCGCTATGTAAAAATAAATACAGAAATAAATAAACTCGTTTGTTAATAACTGGAAAATGTTTGTTTTGTGCTGTTTGACGTTCGTGTTCGGGTACGCCAATGGATTTGCGTTGCCTTTTGAGGGATTGTACAAATTGGATATAATACATTACAATGATTTTCATGCTAGGTAAGTTAAAATTTGATATTATTTTATTTTTGTGGTTTCAGGATTTTTCAGGACTTATATACTTAATTTATTATTGTGGGCCTGTGAAATGTGGAATTCAGGTGCTGTAGGCACCTTCAACACGAACCTCCAAAACACCAAAACGTTGTTTTCGTTCCCCGAAACGAACTATCCTGAAAAATTCTCATGTCATGCCTAACGTGACCATTCGTCCCGCTTTGGGCGGGACAGTCCCGCTTTCAGGCTGTCTGTCCCGTTTTCCCCAACCAGAGTAAAAATATCCCGCTTTTACAAAGGGACCAAACGATATTCAATTAAATTCAATTTATTCATGAACAATTTACATTGTATCTGAATATCAAAAAATATAAGACAGCACAAAACATAAAACACAAGTAGTCGATAAATTTTAATTAAGTACAAAGATTTATATCGACAAATCATGTGATAAGCTCCACTAGACCTGACATTTTAAAACTAATTTGCTCCACCGACAAATACCTACAGAACAAATGCGTCTTCTATTTTATACTTGGCTAATATATATTTTTCATGTCCTTTTTAATAAATACCTAGTAATTTTTTTTTTTTTGTTTAATTCCGCTAGCGTCCCGCTCTGACAAAAAAAAATTAATGGTCACATTACCTAGTCATGCCTGAACACAAGAAATGTAGTTTGGTGACTTAAAAAGGCAGGGTGAACTCTTCCACGAATAAGCATTTTATAGGCACTACTATTATCATATAGGTACTACCAATAAGTATCCTATGATGAAATTATATTTGCTCCAATATAAAATAGTAAGTAGGTACCTACCTACTCAACATAATTTTATGGCTGTTTTATCGATTCCATTATGTAATAAGAGTTGAGTGAGTGCTATTTTTGATAATAAATGAGTTGTAAGCCAAGTAAATGCTTATGAATAATCTATCTACATACAGAACCTTTTCATCAGAATCGATGGTCTTAGGGCCTGTGCACACCGCGTTTTTTAAACGCGCCGTTGACGCGCGTTTTTAGCGATACAGACGCGATACGCACGCGGGTCAGACGCAGCCTGTAGACCTTCTGTAGGATAAAAGCGCGTCGTCGACGCACTTTTATAAAACCCGCGTCAACGGTGCGTTTAAAAAACGTGGTGTGCACAGGCACTTACTAATATTATGTATAGCGACATTCAGCTGCAAAATACAGTGAAGCTACTAAATTCACTGTATTTTATAACTCTTGGTGTTCAATAATATGATCTCTTATTAGGGTCTTAGGATTTAGAGTAAAACTACCGAATTATCAGTAACCCAGACAGGCGCTTTACTTTGTGTAAATTATTTCATCACCACTGCTCTCAAAACGGTGAAGGAAAACATCGTGAGGAAACCGGCATGTCCTAAAACCAAAAATTCTAAGACATGTGACATCTACCAACCCGCACAGGGCCCGCATGGTGGATTAGGGCCCGCTCCCTCCCACTGAGAGGAGGCCTGTGTCCCAGGAGTGGGAACATTATAGGCTGATTATGATGAAGGCTAGGTAGATTTATGCTAGCAATTAGACCTTTTCTTTACCTAGCTTACGCTGTCCCACTGTTGAGCAAAGGCCTCCCCCAAATCCATACAGGCATCCTTTTCTAGAGCCTCCTCGAACCAACCCATTAGGTCGCCTCGCCACCTCTGTCTGGGCCGGCCTTGGCGGCGCCGTTCATCCTCAGGCACCCACCGTGTGGAGACAGTTGCCCAGCGGTCACTGCGCATGCGGCCGAATTTAGAATAGAACTAGCTGCGCCCCGCGGTTTAACCCGCATAAGTTTCGATCCCGTGGGAATATCGCGATAAAAAGTATCACTTTAAAATATCTGTATGCCAAATTTTACCTAAATCCGTTCAGTAGTTTTTGCGTGAAAGAGTAATAAACGTCCATTCATCCATCCGCACAAACTTTCGCGTTTATAATATCGTGTATTCCCGTTCGTCCCACCGACTTCGTCCCCCTGGTGGGACGAACGGGAATTTGTTATTTTTTTTTTCCGATCGTCCCACTGATTTTGTTGGTGAGACGAACGGGAAGGATTGGGACCTTATTTTGCTGAAATGATGAAGGTAATTTCAAAGCATTTACGGTTTGAATATAGTAACGTTGATGCTAGAGCAAATATACACTGATAAAATAAATATAATAAAATATTTTTAATTCAGATATCAAAGATCCATAGGTAGGTACCTACATTATAAATAACAATATTACATAAATGACAATACCTTACAATTAAAATGAGGATTAAAATGATTAAAATGAATAAGAGTCAAAATTAAAATCAAAATTAGAATCAAAATTAAAATCAATAACAAAAATTAAATGCAAATTAAAATTAAAATTGTAATTAAATGACCGATTTAATAAGGGACCTCCACAGCGGAGATGAAACCCTGTCAGCCACAGTCTTCAAGATTATGTTATGATAACGGGTATCATTGAAATAATATATTGCATAGTAACAGAATTCCAGTCAGTTCACCAACCTAATATTAACAGGCTAACTTATCACTTATCAGTTATAAAACAACAATTAAAAAAATTTAATTTATGTAGGTATTAAGAAGATTGTGCCCATCCGGAATTAAAACGAAAATGCGGAACCAACGACACCGACTTCCGAAATGAAAGTTATTTGTCACTATGTAGTGTTTTTTTGAAGTCGGTTGTTTTTTTATACCACCAAAACCACCAAAATTAGAATCTTGTTTAATACGTATTCACTTTTTTTTTTTGGATGGGAAATCTTCAAATGACCCCCCCGCTCTGGGCGGAGCGGAAGGGAGTGTCAGATTCTTACTGACTAAAACCCACCCATGTTCCTTCCTTAGCCCTTTATGTTCCGGGCCAGCGGTAACCCTTTCGGACAATCCCGCTGACCCGGATACGTATTCACTTGACTTCTCTTTCATCCTCTTCTTCGAAAGCGCCGCTGTAGAGCGTAAGGCTCGAGGTTTGGTCCCGGGTCGGGAAAGTGGCGGCGTTTTTATTTGTGAGCGGTTTTTCGCATTAGGTTCTTCGGGGTCACATAGATCTCCTATCTAACATGGGAATTTAGAATTCCCAAAAAAAAAAAATATTGAAAAAAAGTTTTTTTTTTTTTTCTTTCTTTTCTTATAAATCACATGGAAATATAAACGTGTTTGCAGTATTATCACCCCGGTCGATCCCTTCTGGAAATAAAGCCGCGTTGTTTTGTATGCCAGTATCATTCAACGTTACGATTACACACTCGTATCGTATACTTAGATAGTTTGATGCCATCTCTACATTGATAACGGCGGTTTATCAAATAAAGTCTTATCTAGAGATACGTAAAACGCAACTTAAACACGATCTACACGGTTTGAAACCAGTCTACAAACCAAGGCAGGTGACCTTGAAGTTGTGGTTGTTGCGAGATACCTGCTACACGGTTAAAAACCAACATTTTCTTCTGCCACCGGTTTGCAACGCAGGCCTTTCTACCAAGGACGTTTAAAGGTCATACGAGATTGGTTTAAAACCACTGTCTACACTGTTTTAAACTTAGGTTTGGAACCACCGTTTTAAACTGTGTAGATCGTGCTTTATGTGCAGGAGGTTGTTTGCATGAATATTTGTTTTTGTGTGAATGAAAGAGCTCTGTACTCAGATTAGACCTACAATTAGCAGAAATACTGTCTTTATTTGTCTGCGTTGATAATTACTTCTACACTTAATATAGAAGGTGTTTGTTAGTTTGGATGTAAGAGGTAATATCTGGAACTGATGGAGGACTCATTGTGTTGAATATGGCCGTGTTAATCCGAGGAATTTTATTAAAATTCGTTCTGATAATTGAATTCGAGTTACAGACACCCATTTCATTTTCCAACTATAGAATATTAATCTACCTCTCTGTCAAAGAAATCAAATTCACTTTGTAATTTATTCGCGAAATTCAACACAACACTACAACACAACCCACACAACACTACAACACAACTCACACAGCCCAGACAACACAACACAACCCACACAACACAACAACACCAATCAACACTTTCGTTTTTATTATAGTCACTGAATAAAATATTAATTTCAAAAGTATAATAATAATAATTTATTTCAATAATCAACATCCAATGCATGCTGATTACGTATTCACGCCTTTCTCTGCCTTAATTAGCTGTCATCGTTTGAGCACATGAGTAAGTAACCAACAGAGACCAAACCTCTAATAATTGCGTTGCGATAGATTATTTATATACCCCTTTTAAATAGCGCTTCATTTACAGGGTTTTTTTTTCATAATAAAAAAATGGGTATTACCCAGTAACTGTACGGGGTAATACCCTGAAGTACCATTATTATGAACAAGGAGCGACTTCCTGCCTGAAGTCGCTCTGTGTAAAATACTGCTGCATCCGGTTAGACTGGAAGCCGACCCCAACATATTTAACATATTATGTAGTTGGGAAAAGGCTAGGCAAATGATGATGATGGTCAGAGCGTAGACTGAAATAATGATACTAACTTGAGAAATGTAGTAAGTTTTGATAAATATAAAGAAGAACTGATTGGCAAGGACTATTATTCCAATGGGCACTGACCTGACTCGAAAAAGGCCATTTATCTCGGAAAATTGCACAGTTTAAAAAAAAAACTACTAAGGTCAATACGTTCTTTGCAGACAAAGCAGTGTGTGTGCTAATATGTATAATTATAGGCCGACTGCTTCACTGAGATGTTGCCTGAGGTAGCAGCGCGGTGCGGTAGGGGTGTGTGGTGACGTGATGCGAGAGCTCAGTGATTCGTCAACTTGTGACAACTATCACCCCTCCCGCACCGCGCAGCTACCTTTTTTTTATTTATTTTTTTTCGTGGAGAAATGCTCATGCATTCTGCACTACCACGGGGAGATAGTGCAGTTATGTGGGACTCTAACCCACTAAAACTCCACGGTGTTCTCTGCCGCTTATGGCGGAAACACGGGCACGCGTTAGCACTCATCCGTGAACCCGCCGCGGCTGTCCGTCACCGGACCCTCCTCCGGGGAGTACTCCCCATCACCGGCGCACCAGAACACATAGCACGCCGTGACCACCCCAGGGACCAAACCAGCACATGGGCGCCAGACGACCCCGTCTCTGCCACCCTTGGTCCCCCTACGACGGGTCAGGTCATTGGCCCCGCCGCCTGCCAATTTTCGGCCGCAGAGGATAGGGAGAGTGGCCAACGTCATACCAACACTCCTCTTCCCCTGCGGCTCCACCGAGTCCGCCATCGGACGGTGGCGACCCCGTCAAGGCCGCGGAAGGTAGGGAGAGCGGCGCACCGTAATACCGGCACTCCTCTCCAACCCTCAGCCGCGATGCCTCCAATACGACATCGCGACCCGCCTCAGTTGCGATGTCGCCCAAGCGGCACCGCAACCTACATGTTGGCCGCTACGTCGTCGGCTTGTCGGCAAAAGCCCTGACGAGCGGCCCCCCCTCGGGTTCCTCTTCGCTTCACCGTGGGTGTCCAAGCCACGGCTACTGAGCCCCCCCGCCTCGACAATGCGGGAACCCACCGGGGGGGACCGCGCAGCTACCTCAGGCAACATCTCAGTTAAGCGGTGGGCCTATATTATATGATCTTGGCTTTAATAGTATGTACCTAGTTGTAGCCTATAAAATAAAATTTCATGACTTTGACTTTGCAGCGCCGGCGGTTGTCTGAAGTCCGTTGGGCTTTTTTATTTTGGGTTAGGAAATCATCAAATGACCCCTCCCGCTCTGGGTAGAGCGGAAGGGAGTGTCAGACTCTTACTGACTAAAACCCACCCGTGTTCCTTCCTTAGCCCTTTATGTTCCGGGCCAGCGGTAACCCTTTCGGACAATCCCGCTGACCAAGTCCGTTGGCCTCTGTCAACTATTTACTCATGTAGTACAACTCAGTACAAGTTGTGTTGGTTGAACACGACCTTGATACCATTCTCACTGATTCTTATAATGTCAAGATTCTGTGACGAAACCGGACCGGTATTTTGCGACAATCTGGTTTCGCGTTTCGGATTAACGATGTTAATAGATGGTTAATAATAGTAATCACCACGTTTATTTTAGACAACTAATTGTGTGTGAAAAGTTAGTTGCCTATTACGGGCACAATCAGACTATAATGCTAACATAGGTCATTGACCATTGTATAACAGTGGTGGGTTTATCCACGGAATAGATAAATAACCTTATTTATCTGTTCCGTGGGTTTATCACAGTGCTCAATGACCTATGTTCAGCACCAAAAATATCGCCACATATCACACTAGAAAGAGGCAAGGAAATTGTACTTATAAGGCTTATAATTAAGATAATGATTTATTTAAAAGATAAATGTAATATTTTTTAAAGTTAAGTAGGTAATGATACTTAATAATTACTTATCAAATTAATAAATTTCGTAAATACTTTTTAATATTCATAATTGTAACAGATAAATGAATGATTCATGTAAGAATGTTTATTATAATAGATATTTGCGCACCTGTTTAAGTAGGATATGTTGCATGTCGGTATCACCACTATCACCTCGTGTACCCATATTCAAGCAAATAAATTATTTAATTTGGTTGTTTAACTAACCACGATCACATCTCAGTATTAAAAAAAAAGTACAGTCCCACTACTGGGCAAAGGCCTCTCCAGTCCTTCCAGAAACTCTTTTTCCGCGCCACCTCGAACTAGCCCAAACTTTAAAAAGTAGCATAATAAAATCACCCAGTTAACATGAGTCAAAGTCAATGACTAGTGAACGGTCGTGCTCCTGAACTACGCAGCATGAGTTGGATCGAAATAACTAGAAATCTACATTAAGGTTGCATAGTACCATACCTTTTAAGTATTAAGTTATATTACTAGAATTAGGTATATGAATCACCACTGCTTCCAACTGACGAGTTGTAAGTACCTACTCATATACGCGAGCGGCACGTTGCCAACTGCAGAGACAACTGCCGTAGACACGTCTACGGCTGCTGTCGACAACGTGCCGCTCGTGTATTTTAGCACCGTACTCAAATATACGAGCGGCAGTTTGTCGACGACGGTAGCCGCCGAAGCGTCGACGGATGCAGTTGCCTCTGCCGTTAATACATGCCGCTTGAGTGTACGAACACTAAGGCGCCAAACAGACGAGCAGCACTTTGCTGTCGACAGAGCCAACTTCAGCTGTCGACAGAGGCAACTGCTACTGTTGACAAAAGCAACTGCTGCAGTATTCGACACGCCGACTGCTGCCCACCATGTCGACAGCATTATTGTAGCGCGCCGCGAACGGTATTATAGTCTATCTGAAGTCGACTGACAAGGTCTGGCAGCGCGCGCGCTGCACTCATACTGCAGCTGTTGCCATTGGTCGGCGTTTGCTGTCCACGTGTCGACGGCAAACGCCGTCCAATGGCGGCAGCTGCAGTTGCCTCTGTCGACAGCTGAAGTTGGCTCTGTCGACAGCAAAGTGCTCCTCGTCTGTACTCTGCCTAAGTCAGATGCAGTTTACTTTATTCTTATCACTTCGTTCTTTGACAGCTTGATGAAATGGCTATTCAATCTGCCAAGCCTTTTCCCAAAAAAATTGTTGCATCGATATTTTACTTGGAGCGACTGCCTGTCTGGGGCCCAAGTCTGCTATTTTTATAAATTCGCCATTCCAACACGATCCCATTGTCATTTTGCTAAAAGTTCGTAATCTGCTAAATTCATAATGGTTGATCATTGGTCGGTCAATGGCACAGAACTTATTACGATACTCGTAACGAATTAAAAGCAATGACAGCACAATGACGTTCTAATGGTAGGTCACTGATCAAAGGAACTGTCAAAATTTTAGCAAATTACCGCCTGAATCAGTAATTCATTTGTCACTAAGTACGAGATTACCATTCTATGCCATTTCTTTCAATGGAGTGTCAGTGGTTCACCATTGGAAAGTCATAATGACGCCATTATATTAGTAGATAGATAGATAGACGCCATTATATGGCCAATATGGACATATGGCATCCAATTATGGGGCTGTACTAAGCCGACCAACATCAAAATTATACAAACATTCCAGAATAAGGTACTCAGGAGTATTGTTAATGCGCCCTGGTATATAAGAAATGACGACCTCCATCGTGACCTAAAAATGGAACCCGTCACCAAGATAATCCAAAAATTTGCTGAGGCCCATGAACACCGACTCCACCGACATGTGAACATCGAGGCAGTTCAGCTGTTAGACCAAACTAATATAGTGCGAAGACTAAAACGGACAAAACCTTTTGAGTTAGTGTAGTGTAAAAAGTGTAGAAATAATAGTGCTAATGACACACATAACACATGAACAAAGTGTTTATATCATCATATCAGACTCTAAGAAAGTGGAACGGACTTGTGTAAAGTACAATAAACACTATTCTAAGTTTTAAAATAATTATCACGTAAAAAATTAAGTTAGATTAAAATTGCTTATTAGTCTTAAAGGCTAGATTGTAATTAATTATTAAGAACCTGGTTCTTTTTAATAAAGGATAAAAAAAAAAAAAAATATTAGTAGATTACCAAACTTGTCAAAATCAACAATTATGAAATCAATGATAGACCATTCTGACACTATTGTAATAGCACACTTTACTTGGCTAATCACTACCCAGTTACTGGGTAACACTACCCCTTGGTAAGACTGGTTGTCAGACGTTCTGGCCTCTGACTACCCGTAACGACTGCTAAAGATCCACGAAGGCTATTAAACACCAAACGACAAATTGACGTAGTGGGTCAATTTGATAAACAATTAATTTGTCGGTCTGTACACACTGTCTGACCATGAAACGTGACTGTTCAAATGAAATAAACGGGACCTCTGGAGGTGAGGGACACATTCAATTGCAGGATTTGCCTACTTAGTTACACACAGGTAGTGCTAATAAAATCTTGATGAGAAGTAGGTAGCTAATAGTAGATTATGCACCTAGGGGATAAAGCCATGTTTTATGCCACGTTGTATTGAATCCCGAATGTAGTGCAAGATTCTACGGCTCCCAAGCTCCGGGACGGGGGGCCCTGATTTAACTTCTGAGTGAAACGAGGACGTTAAGACTGGATACTGAGTGCAGCGAGGTATTCAACCTCGCCCAAGATGAAGATACCTTTATCTCCGAGGAGAATAGTCTACTTTTCTCACCAACTGCGAGGTAATAAAACCAATTCAGTTTTCGAAAAGTAGTGTATGAAACTGTTATATACCCTGGAAATAAAACCTAAGTAAATGAAGTTCCACACATTATTTAATGTAAACTCGTGCATTTTTATCAAAACAATGTCCCAAATCTAACATTCTAAAGCGGGGGTACGCGCCACAGCAATCGATCAGCTGTTATTTCAATCCAAGCCATGTCATTGGTCCTTTAACCTTTAAGTGTGGTTGTTACTAAGGGATCTATATTCAGCAGAGGCTTATAGACATCAACATAATAATATATTAACACAACAAAACAGCGCAATCAATGCAATAATTAATATGGAGGAACGGAAAAAAGATAATTAATTAATGAAAAACAATAGGTACGTAATGAAATTTTGCGGGGACTTTTTAAACCGTGTTCTGTATTCTCAACCTTGTTAGCAACATTGCTCGCAGACAGGTATTTTAGAACATGTTTTTCCTGTATTTATTTTTGGTATAATTTTATACACAATGGTTGTTTACGACTGTATATTATGTAGGTATGTACAATTTTATTGTAGATACAATCATGGAAATTAATTGTTAACATTGGCACCCTACGACTATTTGCAGTGTTATTAGGCATTTTAAACAACTGTGAAACAATGACAGTACCATTCCTAACACCTGTCAGTGCGACAATTCTATTAACTCAAGCACGAAATACACGGTTTAAAACGGTGGTTTCAAACCTGAGTTTAAAACAGTGTAGACAGTGGTTTGAAACCAAATTCGTATGACCTTTAAACGTCCTTGGTAGAAAGGCCTGCGTTGCAAACCAGTGGCAGAAGATGTTGGTTTTAAACCGTGTAGCAGGTATCTCGCACTCGCAACAACAAAAACTTCAAGGTCACCTTGGTTTGTAGACTGGTTTTAAACCGTGTATTTCGGAATTATTCCGATCTGTCACCCCGCTTTGTCCCCTTAGGGGGACAGATCGGAAAAAATCGTATTTCGTGCTTAATAAAGATCAAATTCGCCAAATACGTATTCGTTTGTATGAAACTGACAAGTGTCAAGCAAGAATGCAATTTCTCGTCGGCCGGACTCAACAATTAATTTCTAGTCTTTAGGTAGGTAGGTATGTATGTTCAGCGTGCTAGAATAATTTTTCGTTTAGATTGTCCTTGACTCCTTGATGGAATTTTATTTTATTCTAGAGGCATTTGTATTTAATGAGCTGATTCTGTAATATTAGGAACATGTAGCTGAATAGTAGGTAAACAAAACAATTTGTTTAGTAATAATGTAAGTCTGCCGCCACGTGGAAAGCGATTCTTATCAAATAGGACAGTTTGATGGACGGCACACTTACTGATAAGAAACAAAAAAAAGAAAAGTACCTACTTATTTGTTGTGACTCGCTCAGGGCCCCAATTCTGTTTGTAATATTATTCCCCGCGTGTAATCTCCACCACGTGCAAACCGGTTGTCAAGCGTGGTATTTTGACAGTTCAAAGTCAAACCGGTTATCAACGTGGTATTTTGACAGTTCAAACCATACCAACTTCCCGTTTTTTCGCGCTCATTTTCGAAGTAAGGAATCATTAAGTTTAATAGTGAATCTGAATTAAGATCACAAACTAAACTTTAGTCAAAATTTCTGTTTAAAAACGTCTACTTATGAACGAAAATATTGTAAATCGGCATTCAAGAAACATTATTAGAAACCTTTACCCGCGAAATTCAATTTTTTTTTAGGTTTTTTGCAATTTGCTGGTCAGTATTAAGTTGTACGTTGATTAAAATATGATTCGCGGCCGTAACAAATATGTATTTACAGAATTATAATCATTAAGTCATCAACACAACTCTCTGAGACCATGTAATCCCCAAGAATGACTATTTCATGAAATCTTGACATTTGGGGATTACATGGTCTTAGAGAGTTGTGTTGATGACTTTAATGATTATAATTCTGTAAATATATATTTGTTACGACCGCGAATCATATTTGAATCAACATACAACTTAATACTGACCAACAAATTGCAAAAAACCTAAGAAAATTTGAATTTCGCGGGCCACCTTAGAGCTTCCCCCTTAAGCAGATTTAAAGCCTCAAATGTCGAAACATAATTATGAACGTAGGACATAAATGATAAAATGTGAGAAATACAAATAGTGACAATATCTTGCAGGGGATTGAGGAGGGGGGTTCAGGGGATCAGACCGGAATAAATCTCCGGGAGTGCCGACAGAAGTGAAAACAAAACGCAAACAGAATACTTTGCCATCACTCACTGACATATCGGATATACATTAAAACCGAGTACATCCCGAGGACAGCCGAACAGATCCGAAGGGGATATTTTTTAATCGTCTTATAAACAAAACACGCGCGGTGTCGCTTACGGTAACAGTGGCGCGAGTTCAATGGTTTTTTCCCATCTCAAATATGTCCAACGCGCCTAAAGAAGTTTTCACTTCAAAAAAACGCTTTCTTGTGGCAGAGGGTTTATCTATGGGGTTTATAATCATAATTTATATACCGTACACTTTCGTGTTATTCCGGAAAACATTCGTGTTGGCACAAATGTTTGTAGGTACAACCTACATAAATGTTGGTGTCCATGTTGGATGTTAATCACTATAACTTATTAAGGTCATCGTGGGTGGTTTACTTTAGGTCGCCAGCTGACTTTGTGCTATAATGGGGTATTGGACTTTGGGGTTCAATCGCCGTGAAATATACTTAAACTAGCATGTGCCCGCGACTTCATCCGCGTGAAATTTCACCCTCCCCCAATTCACCATCTTAGGGGTGGAAATTCGAAAAAACACTTTCTTAGTGGTTGGTTACCTACTCTTCACAAAGAACACCCTCCGTATTTCATGTCTCTAGGGCCAGCGGTTTAGGCTGTGCGTTGATATATCAGTCAGTCAGGACTTTGAATTTTATATAGCTACATAGATACGTCGTTACGGGTAGTCAAAAGCCCGAAAGTCTGACAACCAGTCTTGCCAAGGGGTATCGTATTACCCAGTAACTAGGTTGTGGAGGTCAGCTAGGCAGTAGCTCCATGTAAAATACTGGTATTCAGCTGCATCCGGTTAGACTGGAAGCCGACCCCAACATAGTTGGGAAAAGGCTAGGCAGATGATAATGAGATAGATATTTAAGTATGGTAATGGTTTTGGCTCCAGGGCCTAGTTTCTAGGCGTTTAGCGCATGTGATATTTTTGTCTGCAAAAAGATTCACTATAGGGCGGAATACTGTGTCAAAACAAAACAAGTTTTGTACTTATTTTCGTGTTCACACACGAGCGACACGTGTTACCGCACCCTAATAGGCTATTTGACAATGTAAAAAATAAGGTCATAATTATTGACACTCGTATAGATTATCGCTTTTAAAATCGATTTGCATTAATTTTACTACAAAACAATGTACCTATTATTTATTAAAAAAATCCCGAAAAAACTTCATCTTTTTAAATCTGGCGCCACGTAATCGAAAACGGTCTGGATTGGCTGAACTTATGATGACGTCATGATATAGTCAATTTCTGTCTATCGTTGACAGAACAGATGACTTTTGTCTAGTATCTCGACCGTTTCAACGTTTGTTTACGTGTATTTTGACGTCACGACGCCATATTGTTAAAGATAGCGTTTTGGCGGCATATTTAAACAGTACATTTTTAATTACTATTTTCTAAAAGAAATACATTATGCAATTTGAAGTAATAGGTTTTTGTGGGCTCGTTAGACACCATTAAATAATCTGAGATGTTTATCAGAAACCAGTCAAATAGCCTATTGCGTAACACACTATTAATCGGAATCTGAATAATTTTGAAGCAAATTGCTAATCCATTGCTTCATAAGTTCGAAAAATTTAGTCTACTCAACACGTAAATAACGCAATGAATGTTGTTGAACTGTCAAAATGAAACCGATGCCCCGGCCGGTAGAGGCAACTGCAGCCACAGACACGTCGACGGGTGTCGACGGCTGCCGCCGACGCGTGTCGCCCTAAGTGATTTGTATTTTAGTTGACTGTAATTAATTTGTTCTTTGATAAAATAGGTATCTTTAAGCCGAATGAACCAATAAACATTTCCAAAGCGTTGCATAAAATTCATATTCACAAACTTAAACAATTCAGTTTTACAAGGTGTTAGGTACCTAAAATTCATAACTAATAGGTAATAGCAAACTACATTTATAATGTTATTTGCATTGACTTATATAAGTAATACTATGAAATCATTGGTTATTTGTAGAAATGTTGCATAGTAACAGTTCGTCATTTCAAATCATGAAATTATTTTTCTGTGTATTACCTACGTGTATAATGTTAACATATTATTTTAATTCGGTTTACACCTACCCTACGTCTATGTGTTTTAAAGCCTTCCCTTGTGCCACATTTACATTTTTAGAAATATAATTTTATAGTCTTGTCTTCAAATACATATTCGCCATTTTTTTAGGATACTACTTTCAGGAGCGTTATTTGTATACAGGGTGTTAATGAATTAACCCAAAACCTCTTAAGAGGTCATTGGACGAGTTATAAGAACATAAATGTAGGGAACAGCTGTTTTTTTTGCGATTTCAGGTTTGGCCCCATAGTAAAAGTTGTTCATAATGATGAGTATCCTCTTAGTAGTAGTAACCTCTTAAGAGGTTTTGGGTTAATTCATTAACACCTTGTATACCCTTGTTCTATTCTTATATTGTGATAAAAAAATACTTAAATTAGGTACATACCAAAAAAAAATACAAAACAAAAAAAAAACCGAAAATAACTAACTTTCTAAATTAATTTTAATTTCTTAAATTATACAGGGTTATTGGTAAAACATTAACAACCTCTTAAGAGGTTATTATACTCATCATTATGAACAACTTTTACTATGGGACCAAACCTGAAATCGCGAAAAAAAAAACAGCTGTTCCCTACATTTATGTTTGTTTATCCCGTCAAAATGTAGGGAACAGCTGTTTTTTTTTTTGCGATTTTAGGTAAGAGTTTGTTAAGGTTTTACCAATAATCCTATATAAAGTCAAATTTATTTTAAACTTCTGCGCCAGGGAGTAAGAAGTAGCCAGTTTTTGTTTAGGATACTATTCCCAGTAGCCTTATTTGTACCTCCCATAGATATCCGGTACCTCCTCTCCTCTTATGTGTATCCTTTCTTTTTTTTTTCTGTTTGCATTACGATAATAAGTATTTATTTATGTCTAATCTTCTTTCCAGATTCGAAGAGACCTCAGTAGATACGCCAACCTGCCGGTATAACAACAACTCCTGCATCGGTGGGTTCCCTCGACTTTACCAAGAGATCCACACCCTGCTGGAACAGAAGCCTGACTCCATAGTCCTGAACGCAGGAGACAGTTTTCAGGGCACCTACTGGTATACGTTGCTGAAGTGGCATGTCACCCAAGAATTCATGAATTTGATACCGCATGATGCTCATGTAAGTTGATATTGTAGCTGTTATTTTTGTACCTATAATATCTATAGTTATTTATCAAGTTTTGTATTATAAATTCGAAAGTAACTCTGTCTGTTTATATGTATGTTACCTTTTCACGCCTAAACCACTGAACGGATTTCGATAAAATTTGGCAGAGAGATAGATTACATCCCGGGGAAGGGTATAGGATAGTTTTTATCCCGATATTCCCACGGGATCGACACTTACGCGGGTGAAACCGCGGGGCGCAGCTGGTTTACAATAAGATAACGAATCTTAGGTGCTTAAAATTATGGGGAGTAGTCGCTATCGTAATACCTAGCCCTTGAAAATCTACTGCTGCAGGGTAATTGCATAACACACTAACAGAAGCAATGACTTTCATTTTGACAGTTCAACAACATTCATTGCGTTATTTACGTTGTTGAGCAGACAAATTTTTCGAACATATGGAGCAAAGGATTAGCAATATCCTTCGAAATGATTCAGATTGTGCTTGGTGCTTTATAGTGTGTTACACTATTAGGATGCTGGACATTAGTACCAAAGTAAATGATTAATTTTCGAAGCTCTTGCCAGATCCTAAGGTCACCTGTCTACTGAAATGGAACGGAGATGACAAAGACAAGACAAACGCGTGACGTACCTACCTATAGAAGATGTGATAATACTAGAATCATAATGGTTGATTTTTGTTTTCTCCGCTTCGGTGAACAAGCCAAACGACTGCCATTTAACTTACGTACATGATTGAGTTTCTGAAGTGCCTTGGTAGACGTAACTTCTAAAATACCTACTAATGATGACACTATTTGCTCATGATTCAGAACTTCACAGATTGATTACAAATTAATGAATACTCATACGCTTTGTTAATTGGTACCTGTTTATAGGCAATGACGTCAATTTCGATTAAATATCAATTAGGTCAATCACCATAATTACCCAACCACAGACCTTTTAGTCTCTGCGGGCGGAGCAAAGGATCAGCCATTTTACGACGGTTCTTGACGGTTAACCGTCAAGATCTCCTAACTGACATATTTTAACAAAATGCTTTTTCTTATTAAAAAATTCCAACAAAATCTATCCCACACAATACTAAAATCTCCTTTAGAGAATTCGCAATATTTCGGGTATTTTTCTATCGTGCCAATACCTACGAAATACGCGCGTGCAAATTTGGCTGCAATTGCTCCTAACTTCAGTGTGTGCCTCGCAACTTGTACCGGCCGTCAAGACCTCCTAACTGACATATTTTAACAATAAAGTTACTTTCTTATATAATAATGCCAATATCTTTTATTTCTTGACTTCTTGTAAAATCCACATTAATTTTGCGACCAATTCCTCCTAAATGAAATGACAAGACCTCCTATCTACAAATTTAGTCTTTTAAAAAAAGTGTAAATTTCTCCTATCTTACCTAGTTACATAATGGAACGAAGTAAAGAAATAAATTTATCTTAATAATGTAAATAATAATATTTAAAACCAACTATATTTTTACCGACTTCAAAAAAAAGGAGGTTATCAATTCGATACGTATGTATGTAATATTATTGGAATTGCATTATATTCACATATGACAATCTACTAAGGCTTCCAAACAAATATACAAAATTTCATAGACGTATGTATGTATGTTTGTCCACGCATTTCTCAGCAACTATTAATCGGATCGTGACCATTTTTTTTTGTATTATCTTACATTTACTTCAACTTAGGGAACAGTGCAAGTTTCATCAAAATCGGTTCAGTAATTTTCAAGATATGGACTAATGCGTGTAAGTGTGACGGCCTGGCGTATTGATACGAGCTACGGGTGTAGTGTCAAAGGGAAAACATCTCAAAACCTTGGTCAAATTCTAGTGCAAAAACTAAAAATTACGAAATAAAAAGTAATTTAAAAAAATTAAACCGACTTCAAAAAGAAATCAACTCAAAATTATGAAATAACTTTAATTTCGGAAGTCGGTGGCAAAAAACTAAAATACAGATTACAGATCCCAAGACACCGACTTCCGAAATTAAAGTTATTTCATAATTTTGAGTTGATTTCTTTTTGAAGTCGGTTTAATTTTTTTAAATTACTTTTTATGGTTTACTCATATTTACATTCGTTTCAAAGATAAAAGATTTTTTGCGCCTCCTGTAAAATTTTGACATATTTTTGAGTTAGGAGGTCTTGACGGTTAACCGTCGATTTGCAGTTCTGTCCCGCACCCTACGTAACACACATCATCATCAATCAATCATTTTGAAGGACACTGCTAATCCATTGATTCGTATGTTTGAAAAATTGTGTGCTTAACAACGTAAATAACGCAATGAATGTTATTTATGTAGATACGTTAAATGAATGAATGTTATAACAGTTCCACAACTGTAATTTGAAAGTAATTCCTACTGTTAGTTTGTTCCGCAATTACCCCGCTGATCTTGACAAGGGTCTTACCGACAAGCATAAGAGCAAACTTGCAGGGGATCGAGGAGGGGGGGTGGAGGGGGGGGGGGGGTTCAGGGGATCAGACCGGAATAATTCAGAATATGCTATTGACCCATATTGACATCAGTCTTCTTACTTGAAAACTTACGATCGATATGGAAGCCAACCCCAGCAAAGTTATTAAAATGCTAGATAAAGATATGAATTGCAACATTTCTGTTCCACAGGCAATCGGCAACCATGAATTCGACGACGGGCCCGAAGGTCTGGCGCCGTACCTTGGAGCCTTGAAGGCACCAGCACTTGCAGCCAACATGGACACCAGTGAGGAACCAGTGCTGCAAGGACTGTACAAGCCTCATCATATTGTGGAGAGGCAGGGAAGGAAGATCGGACTCATTGGGTTGATTACACCTGATACTGCGGTAAGCAATATAATATTAGAATATACTCTATGCGTATCGACAAGCGTAGTGTAAGACGCTCCGTAGCTTGATGCAAGAAGCTTAGATAAAAGTGGAGGCAACATTCTAAGTACCAAAGTGAAGACTACTGTGGTCGGACACTCTCTTTCTAAATACATACATATGACAAAGAAAACACATCAAGTGAGGCGCTCAAATTTAAACTGAACTCATTGGTTCTAAAAGTAAATCATCGTCAATTTCCAGCTTGGCACCTTTCTAATTTCAGAGTTATATATGAAGAGAATAACACTTAAGTTGTTATTATAGTATCTCTATTTCATCACACGATAATAAATGACAGTTTTACTAATTTTCATTCCAAGTTACAATAATTACCTATCTAAATTGTGTAACTTTTGATGACTATCCATATCTTGCTATATCTCGCTGCAATCCTCAAGAATGTGTCTCATATGTCAAAATGTCACGATATGTAGTCCCAGGTACAATAACAAACAGTTCTAAGAATATCGCACATATTGATATCATCGGTGTCTATTGTTCTATCATCTTAAGACTTCAAGTGAGCACGTTATTGTGTGATAGCTACTTAGTTATCATAAATAGACAGATAAAACGTTTGACATCCCACAAAACTGTATTTATCTTTCACGTTTTATCTGTCTCGAGTCACGATGGATGACGAAAGCTGTATCGTGCCAGTAGTTATTTCACCATTGATATAATTATACCTATTCATATCCACACATTAGAGATGCGAAAGTAACCTTATTATGTTTTAAGGGTCGAACGGATTTCGATGAAATTTAGCACACAGGTAGAGCATGACCTGAGTTAGGGCATAGGATTGGAACATGACTTTTTATACCGGTAGTACGTTCCTGCCCTGTAATGTTTGAACCCCACGAAGGCGAGGTGAAAGCAAGAGCTAGTCTGTCTATACATGATCATGGGCTAATTTCGTTTTTAACTCATGTCCCAGCAAGTGGACGTGGAGTTGTGAGCACCAATGTTGCCTATACAATTCATAAAGAATTGATAAGCTATGTTTTCGCGTCTGCGGTGCTATTTCTTTCAACTCCACTGGGTATACCAGTTGTCTGCGGCCTTCGCAGGCGCAGACACGCTGTCTACTTTTCGACGGAATCTCTAAATAGTTTGCAGATTACGCTGCAGTGCCGTCTTTCTTGGTCCAGTTTGTAGAAGGACGGGGAAAGTACGACTACTTCTAATATTATTAATAATAATAATTTATTTATTTGTTAGAATATTGTTGTTACAAATGTGTTACACGTAATATGATGTCCATAATATTCTGCTGTTTCCAGCGTACACATATTTCAAAGAATTAAAATAAAAGAGTAAAAACAATGTCAAAATTAAACCATACAATGACAAGGTTATGGAAAACTTTAACTACTAGCAAATACCATGTCAAGGATAAGGAAAACGTTAACTGCTATCAAATACAATGTCAAGGGTTATTAAATAAAATGTCAAGAATTATTATTAATACAATGTAAAAAATATTCTATTCAATGTCATAGAAATGAAATTCCATTCAATTATTAGCACAAAGGCGAGTCGTCGTCTAATTTAAATTTTGTATCAAATTTTTCATTTAGGAACTCATTTGTTGAGTAGTAATACTTAGTAATAGTTGCATATTTAATGCACAAAATAGAGTCAGGCTTTTGTTGAATTATTTATGAAAGGGCTTACAGGACATAAGCACAAAAAACGCAAGATTTGGAAACAATAAAAGTATATTTTCGACTACAGTAAACAAGGTCAGAAAAATATATGATATTCTTCAGGATAGGTATAGTGCTAGAAAGATAGTGTATTAAAAACATAATACAACTAATTTGATACGATAGAAAAAAATCATGAAGATACCTCTAAAAACTTACTTTTTACAATAAAAACCATACTAATATACATACAATCATTCTGATTTTTCGTCAGATTATTCTACATGCAACATACTAAAATACTAGTGTTTTAAATTTTAGTCCAATAATAGATTTTTTGTAATTAAATTATTGCTGCTTAATTTGAAATAAATTACCTTACCAGTGTTGTGTCATCGCGCTTCTCTTTCTTTTTTTCTATGCAGTCCGACAGTGACCGCGCTTTAGGTCATGTAAGCCCCATAAACAATAACTGTGACACTTATGCGGAAGTTCCTGAAAGATCACAAATGCTCAAGCGTGCAAGTTAGTGGCGTGTTTATGCGTAGCGTGATTCTAACGAATTTAGCGTAAACACCTTATAAATCACCTTTAAAAACTTTGTTTAAAATCTCTTTAATAGCGTTCGTGTTAAAAGACATTAATTTAAAATAGCCATGCAAGCTATTGGAGGTGCTAACGCTCTGCGTGTGATAAAAGCGCTAAGGTAGCCCGCGAAATTCATTTTTTTTTACGGTTTTTTGCAATTTGCTGGTCAGTATTAAGTTGTACGTTGATTAAAATATGATTCGCGGCCGTAACGAATATGTATTTACAGAATCATAACAATCGTTAGGTCAACTGCATCCAAACTGCGAAATTGCAGTTGGCATGCAGTTCAAATGCAGTCCGTCTGTTTATACCCTAATTCCAATATCTCCTCCGGTCAAGAACATGTTTGAAGCACGTTTGATCGAACCTTCTCTTTAGAGGAAATTAATTAGGATGCGAGTACACTGAACACTAGATACAGAAGCTTATCATTAGTGAATATCAGTATTCTTGAGGAAATAAGTCTCCCTTTCTACATCATTTAATATTTGTACAATACATACATAGCAACAAGATGCAGACTTGTTGCAAACAAAAACATTTATTTAATAATAATAATAATAAGTTTATTGATTCAGTAACAAGTTACAATATTTTAGGTATGACACTGGATCCCGCACTAGGATACTCTGTGTCGCAGGATCCAGTCTCTTTCGACAGATAATGTGTATTATTTAAGATATGTTAACAAATGCAACGGTATCAGTAGATATAATTAATTTAAACATGGAACCAAAAGGTAACCAAATGTATGTGTGATGAGTGTAAGTATGCATGTGATGAGTGTTAGCATGTATGATGAATACTTTATTAGTTGAATGATAAAAGATTTTCCGTTTCAGCATAGTTAATATTTTATAAATTTGAAATATATTTATAAATTTGAAAGACATGTTGCATGAATTTCTTATTTTGTATATTCATACAATTTCTAAAGTGCAGTTGAGTAAATAATACAAGATATGGCTAGACAGAAGGCTAATAATAAAATAATGACAATGTAACATTAGTTTTATTTATGAGTCAGGCATTAAATTAAAACAGGTTTATGTTCACGGAAAATGTTTCAATGTATTATACTTGTTAACCGACTTTAAATATTGACTTACCTATAATTTTAATTTTTAATGGCACTTTCTGGAAACATGAGGTAGTTAAACATCTGTATTGAGAGTTTTGTCACCTTTCGACTCTGTGAAAAAATAAAGTTATAAATTAAAACCCAACGTCCATAAAAACGTCAACTAAAAAAGTATAAACAATAGTAGGTATAATCAGTCTAAATGTTCCCACTGCTGGGACACAGGCCTCCTCTCTGTGAGAGGGAGTGGGCCGGAATCCACCACGCGGGCCGGGTTGGCAGATGTCTTCGATTTTTTGGTTCTAGGACATGCCGGTTTCCTCACGATGTTTTCCTTCACCGTTTTGAGAGCAGTGGTGATGAAATAATTTACACAAAGTAAAGCGACTGTCTGGGTCCGAACCTACGACCTACAACTCGTAATTCGCGGCCGTTACCACTTGGCCACTTGGGAGTTTGGATTAGTTTATCGTGCAACTGGCATAAATATACAACGTCCCGACCAATAGTCGGGTAGTTGCCCACCAGACACCACCCGTCTGGTCGGAGGAACCTCCCTTTTCTATGTAGGATTTTTTTTTTTTTTTTTTTTGCGGATGGGAAATCATCAAATGACCCCTCCCGCTCTGGGTGGAGCGGAAGGGAGTGTCAGACTCTTACTGACTAAAACCCACCCGTGTTCCTTCCTTAGCCCTTTATGTTCCGGGCCAGCGGTAACCCTTTCGGACAATCCCGCTGACCCGGCAGGCTTCGGCCCCATGGGGCCCCTCTTCGATGCTGACATCTCTTTGAGGCGCGCGTGGAACACGTACGCGCCGTCCGGCACGGGCCTGGTCCTGATCGGACGGTGAGCTACCCATTACTCTCCGCCCGCAGGCCCGCGCCTACGGCGGCCGGGAGTCGTCGCGCTATGGAGGATGAAGTGAACTTTACACTCTGTTCCTCATACTCATACGTGTATTCTGTTACTACATCAAACTAAGGTATAGTTTGAAGTAGGCCGTGGCCGAAGTAGGTAGTGTACAGTCAACAGCAAAAGTAGATGATCAAAATCAGAAATTCAATACTAATTAACGGAGTTCGCGTCAGAACTGTATGGCAGAGCTGTTGCTGTTATTGTTGTTGTTGTTGTTGTTGAGCTGTGTGCAGAGACTGTGTGGCTGTGTGGCAGAGTTCTGACGCGAACTCCGTTCATTCCTAGTAGATATTGAATTTCTGATTTTGATCATCTACTTTTGCTGTTGACTGTACCAACATCAAAATCTACAGGGTGTAAGGGAAACGAAGACAGGTGATAGAGCTAGTGATTCTCGATACGATACCATCAAAAATTGGAAAAAATAATGAACAATTTTTATCTATTTTTTTTAACATTTTTCGTACACTATGCTGTGAGAACAGTTGAAACCATTATTTGCTATTAAACACAGTTTTTTTCTTTACAACTCTAACAAGTAATGTATTCGTAAATAAATATAATCTGACGCTTGCGCATGACCTCGAGTTTAGTAATGCTTAGATAACGGCCATAATAATGGGTCTTTTTACAACCTGTATGCATAATTTGGAATTTTCCCAAATCCTTGGTAAACTCTGGTCGAAAAATGCTAATAAAATCAATTAATATTTACAGAAACTGTCATCCCCTGGTAAAGTGAAGTTCACTGACCCCATAGAAGCAGCGAAGCGCGAAGCAGAAGTGTTGTATGAACAGGGAGTGGACATCGTTATACTGCTGTCTCATTGTGGGCTTGAAGTTGACAAGTAAGTTGAAATGCAAGGTTCTCGGACAATTACTGGGTTCTTATAACTAGAAGCCTTAAGAACAGAATCCTCATAAGGTAAAAACGAAACCCTAGGACCGACGCTTTTTCTCAGGAATGGTCACAGGTTGTTATCAAGTTTTATGTAGGCATTTCAGGGTTACTTCCCACCATAAAAGTGATAAAATATGCAGGATGGATCAAGGTGACAGTTAAAGCCAAGGGCACATAACGATTTATAGCATAACCGGGATGGAACGGCGGGAAAACAAATGAACAACTGATTTTAAAAAACAAAAGGTCATGCTATATTATAAAATGAATTTGAATTTGTAATTCTAAATAAATAGAATTAAAGATATCGATCTTCACAATTGCGAGTATCAAAAATAGACAATTTCATATGTAAGGACCTAATATAAAAAAGTTACATTCATTCAATGCATTCAAAACTCATAATAAATTATCTGCATATTAATCAGCTGAATGCATTGCATCCAATGCATTCACCTTTTAGAAACGGTTTATTTAACATAACTGCTTCCATGACGTCTGTGACGAACTTTATATAATTTATTTTTAGCATCATTCTCATGTAAAGTGACTATGTATTTTTAAATAAATAATAATATATTTAAACCTATGGTTATTGCAAACCCCTAGAAAGATTAAAGATCGAAATCCAAGAGTAAAGTGAAATAGTGGTTTCGTCGAAACAAAATCATCTTTACAGGGTGACACGGGTGACACCCCAACAGTAATCATGAATTCAGCACAATGATTAGAAATTATTCGTCAGTTATCAAAAAATAAAGTGCAATACCTGCGCGGTCTTTTATTGACAAGCAATTTTTTTTTCTTGGAATCATGTTCTGTATTGATTCCAATGGTACAGTCAGCAGCAAACGTCGATTAACACTTTTTTTTTAATCAAATTATTGAGCAAAATATTAACACTTCAGTTTTTTTAATCTCAGTTATTGAGCAAAATATTAACACTTCAGTTTTCTTAATCTCAGTTTTCTTAATCTCAGTTATTGAGCAAAATATTTGTTCAAAATTGCATTGTACTTCTGCTGCAATTCCTGATGTGTGTACTTAAGTCCCACTCTACCATCTACCCATCTACAATCATGAACTTATCCTCAACAAGATAATTATGATAAGAAAATAACATCCCATTCTAGTTAAACAATTTTATCAAGCGTTGGATCTGAGAATCCATTGTCCTGTCCACATTAACGAGACGATACAATTGCTCAATTAGGCCATAAGTAGCGGACTTTATGTCGAGGTACAGCCCGATTCAAGCTTTACCGGCGGCTCCGGAACATAAGGCGAGTCGCTTCGCAGTAACAAATTCACATGTCAGCGGGGTGGGGGTGAGGTACTGCGCAGAAACAAACTCACGTGTCAGCGGGGTGGGAGGTGAGGTATTGCGCAGTAACAAATTCACGTGCCAGCGGGGTGGAGGGTAAGGTACTGCACAGTGAATAGCGCACTTCACAGTTCAGGCTGTATATAAACCAATATTATTATGATGGCACATTGTATCATTGTTTAGTTGGAGTCGAGTGATGACTGATGACGCAACGATGCCGATGTGTTCTTTTTAAATAGGTTGGTTGTAACTATGAGACAGGCCCATAATCTTCAGCAAAAAATCAGCTGTTCCCTACATTTTGACGAGACGAACATAAATGTAGGGAACAGCTGATTTTTTTTTCGCGATTTCTGGTTTGGTCCCTTAGTAAAAGTTGTTCATAATGACGAGTACAATGACCTCTTAAGAAGTTGTTAATGTGTTACCAATAACCCTGCATAGTTATACATATAGATTGATGAAACATTTATTCAGTGCACACAAAAAGCATAAGTAGCACAATAAAAAATAAATGACACTGCGTAGGAGTTTCGCTAGCTAATTTTTTTTGAGTCTGTATATTCATTTGTAATTTGTTGTCATCTATGTTCTATGTTATGGGTTTGGTTTCCGCACTTAGTCCTTCAGTGAACCATTGTGCGTATTTGTTGTCATTTAGACATTGTGATTAGACATTTTATTTTTGTGATTTAGATTTAGACTGCAATACCTATCAAGGTATTGTTGTCTAATTACGATAAAACAACAACAAAAAATAACCTCATAATTGTAACTACAGCTCACTACGAGCTCAACGACCGCTGTTAGTTGAAATCATGAGTTTAGAAAATTATATTTTTTATCGTCATATATCGATGACATTTGCACAGTTTCGTAAGGTAATTTATTTAGACTCCGTTTAAAAAAAGGTGGCACTATGCAAAAAGAAAAACATACTATCCTATTATCTGTAATGTAATTATCTTTGCTACAATCGTTGCAAGGTTCTAGTAAAAGAAACTTTGCCGGTATTTGGGTCGTCTCGGTTGATAGACTACCGCATACCGATTGCACTTGTCTCTCTTTGAAATTATGCTTTTCAAGATACAGCTCATTTTCAACAGTTTTTTTAATACCTTTTTTATCTTTTTATTGGTTGTAGGGTCGGGGGAAACCTTCAAACGGCACCCGACCTCCGTGATAGGTTTAATGAAAAGAAGACAAGATTGATTTTATATAAAGGGAATTTAATAGACACAAAATACTTCAACAGAATACAAGTGCATGACATGACGGATTGACAGCGCAAGACAGAGACAACAATAATAGACAGAGACCGAAGACGATTGCGTTCCGTTTACATTTCTAACATTCCGGGGAGGGAGGTCGGGGAGTGTGGGATTTTTACCTCACTAAAACCACCCCGGTGATCATCATCAGCACATAGGGGTGGTCCCGGTTCCTCTTAAAGGACCAACTCCGGAACCCCCCCGACCTACAAATTATGACTAATTTAGGTACTGTAGGTAAAACTGCTCGTGGCTAAATAAAAACAGCCACATGGGTGGATCTTCAAAGTTAAACAACGCTTGCCGAGGTCGGCCCGTGGCTGTGTGACCATCCGTTACATACCGAGACCCCTCCGTGCCTCGGAAAGCACAGGTACCGACTGTCATTTGTAGATCTTTGACAGTCGTTGCGGGTAGTCAGAATCCCGAAAGTCTGACAACCAGTCTTACGAAGGTGTATCGTGTTACCCAGTAAATGGGTTGTGGAGGTCCGATAGGCAGTCCCTCCATGTAAAATACACTACACTGAGCAGGATTTAAACCCAGGGAGAATAACTCTTGACTGTCACTCTCTTATCATCTTTTAATCTATTGTCTTCCAGGGAGATAGCCCGTGACGCTGCAGAGCATATTGACATCATAGTGGGAGGACACACTCACTCTCTACTGTGGAACGGAGCCGCTCCTAGTGGGGAGCCTGTCGCCGGAACTTACCCAGTCTTCATTGAGAATTCCGCTGATAAGAAACATAAGGTAAATAACAAAGATTTTGAGTCTATCGCTACTGGAAGTGGTCTTCGACATGATAGTGTTCATTGCGCCTTTGGTCTCGTGATCGCAAGCGCGACTGCTGCGTGGGGTCCTAGGTTCGATGCCCAGGTCGGGCAAAATGTTACGCACGTGGTGCCGTTGGTCCTGCGCCTGATCTCTCTCCGGTCGTGTCGGATTGCCGTCCCATCGGACTACGAGAGTGAGGGAAGAGCAACTGCGCCTGTGTCTGCGCATACGCTTGTGCACTATAATAATATAAGCTTAGATTGGTTGCCTGGCCGAAATTCGGTCTAGAGGACTTTTTTTTTAAGTAACTGGTCTGTTTCCGATGACGTTATATCGTTCCATATGCGCACGAGTACTTGTTGCAAGAGAAGGTTGATTCAATACACGCACGGAAAGAATATGAACAAAGAAGAACAGGAATCATGGAGACTGCCGAAAAAAGAAGTGAAAATTTAATACTGTGAAATACTGTAGTATTTTTTTTTTATTTTCAAATTATTATTGTAGTATTAAAAAAATATTAATTATTAATCAAACATCTTTTTAATTTTATTATTTCTGAATGGGGCCGCTCTTGACCTCGATCACGCCTGATGGAAAGCGATGGATGTATAATAGGTTAGCAGCCCATCGACGGACAAACTGTAACCGTGAATTGCACGTCATGATGATTCGTGAGGTCTTCAGATAGTTATCGCGGGTGTGGGTGGATCTTTCTGCATATCCACAGGAGAAATTCCATCGTGTTTCGTGTTTTTCTTGCTATAGACACACGAAATGACCCACAAATATTTAAAATGCTCCATTTAAACAAATGTGGACATTTTATGCTCACACAATGTTATCCTTCTATTCCAGGTGCTGATAGTCCAAGCCTCAGCCTTCACCAAGTACATGGGCAACCTGACTGTCTACTTCGACTTCCGCGGAGACTATGTCAAGTGGGAAGGCAACCCGCTGTTCCTGGACCGATCTATACCTGAAGGTAAGCTCTCTTGTCCTAGTTCTTAGTTCAGTGGGCCTAAGGCCTTTTGCACATTATAAGAAACTTTCTTGTGTCTTATGAGAAATTTCTTATAAGAAATTCACAGTCGCAATGATTGTTATATCAGACCATGCATATTATCCGACATAAGAAAAAATATCTTGTAATATGCATGGTCTGATATAACAATCATTGCGACTGAATTTCTTATAAGAAATTTCTCATAAGACACAAGAAAGTTTCTTATAATGTGCAAAAGGCCTTACGCGAACGCGCGGAGTTAAACCTAACATTCGAACGATTTTGAAAATACTTACGTTCTCTACTAACTTTTTAGACCTTTGTATCTTGCTTATGAGTATGAAGTTTCATTAAAATCGGTTCATTCATATCGAAAAATAAGGGCTTGAAATTTTATTTGAAATGCCGTACGGCGAACGCTCATAATTTACAAACTACAGTACCTATTATTGATGAGTCGAAGATTATTTATAAATAGATTAACCTTAAAATAATAGTTTCTGTAACTATTAGTAGGAATTGACGTCATTGATAACCTTTCGCGAGAGTCGAACTTGACATCAAATTGTGACACTGAAATAAATTCTAATGTCTGTCCGTCAATATGATACGTTTACAAGACTAAACTAAACTGATGTTGGTGAAATTTTGCAGAGATGTAGCTTCATTACCTACTTTTTAGGGATCCGTACCCAAATGGTGCCAACGGAACCCTATTACTAAACATCTGCTGCCTGACCATCCATCCATCTCATGAAACGTTATAGGCAGGCAGTTGAAATTTTCATAGGGTGCGTATTTCTATTGCCGATATACCAAAAAAAAAAAAATAAAGTTAAAAATTAAATGTGGTCTCCATTTAACAAACTAACAAACGTGTTTTTTTCGGCGTTTTTGCCTTGTGGTACGGAACCTTTCGTATGCGAGTCCAACTCGCACTTGGCCGGTTTTTTGGTACCTGTTAGACAAAACAACTCAGTCTCAGTCTTACCAAGAGTTGTCCAGGAACTGGGCCGTAGAGGTCAGATAGGCAGTTGCTCCATGTAAAATACTTATTCAGCTGTATCTCGTTAGACTGAAAGTATCTCGTTATAAACTAAAGCCATAGGCGTTTTGGGGACTGTTTTTAGGTTTCCGTATCCAAATGGCAAAAAACGGATCCAATAAGGATTCGTCAAGTCTGTTTGTCTGTCTGTTCGTCCGTATGTCACTTTTTTCCGAAACTATAAGAACTTTACTGTTGAAACTTGGTAAGTAGATGTATTCTGTGAACCGCATTTAGATTTTCACACAAAAATAGAAAAAAAAAACAATAAATTTTGGGGGTTCCCCATACTTAGAACTGAAATTCAAATTTTTTTTTATCAAACCCATACGCGTGGGATATCTATGGATAGGTAGATCTTCAAAAATGATATTGAGGTTTCTTATATTTTTTTTTTTCTAAACTGAACATTTTACCATTCTGGAAGCGTCTCTCGTGGAAACTATTGCGCGAGAGACGCTTCCAGAGTGGTAAAATGTGTCCCCCCCCCCTGTAACTTACTAAAATAAGAGAATGATAAAACTAAAAAATATATATGATCTACAGTCACGAGCAAAAGTATGTATACACTTGGCTTTATTCAAAGTCGATTTTCTCCTTTATTTTTTTATGAAATTTTATATTAGTAGGAATATAGTATTTTCGAACCCATAGGTATATGAAAAGTGTCGTATTTCAACGTTTCATTCGTTATTTCGTGAAAAAATCGCAATTTAAAGTTGCCAAGTGTTGACATATTGGTGCTCGTGACTGTACAGACTCCAGCAGGTCAACCTACCCGAAACTGTCAGATTTTCCCAATCAACGTTGAACCATATGCTTTAGCAATAAAGTCGAAAATCTATTAAAGAAATCTGACAGATTGTAGTAGCTTGATGTGCTGGCGTCTGTACCATATAAACTTCCACCGAAAATTGGTTTGAACGAGATCTAGTAAGTAGCTCGCCGGTGAAAATTTAAAAACATATGATGGTACGGAACCCTCGGTGCGCGAGTCCGACTCGCTCTTGCCCGGTTTTTTTTTATTTATAATATTATAACCGTTACATTTAAAAAAAGTTCCTAAATTAAATAAAAAGTCGATCGCTGTTGGGTGGTAAATTCATCGAAACAGGTGGCACGTCAAGTAAAAAAAAAACTGGCCAAGTGCGAGTCGGACTCGCACACGAAGGGTTCCGTACCACAAGGCAAAAACGCCGAATAAACACGTTTTTTGTATGGGAGCCCCCCTTAAATATTTATTTTATTTTAATTTTATTATTTATTATTAAAGTAAAAATACAACTGAGTATTTTGTGAATATTTCAAGTGCCTACCTGTTGCCATTATTGATATCGAGCAAAAAACGGCAAAAAAACGCGTTTGTTGTATGGGAGCCCCCCTTAAATATTTATTTTATTTTGTTTTTAGTATTTGTTGTTATAGTGGCAACAGAAATACATAATTTGTGAAAATTTCAAGTGTCTAGCTACCGCGGTTCTTGGGATGCAGCCTGGTGACAGACAGACGGACGGACGGACGGACGGACAGACAGCGAAGTCTTAGTAATAGGGTTCCGTTTTTACCCTTTGGGTACGGAACCCTAAAAACCTATTAATTCTTATTCTGTACATTCCAGACCCCACAATCAAAGCAAAGCTGGCCCCTTACGCTAAGCGAGTGCACGAAGCTGAGAACGTTCCAGTGGGGTCCACAGACAACACCATGCGGTTCGATGACTGCGTGTTCGGGGAGTGCACCATTGGGAACCTGCTGGTCGATGCCCAGCTGGAGTTCGTGAGTAAAATTAAATACCTACAAGTAACTAGGTATACAGGGTGTAAAAAGACCTATCAGTCATCAGAAGGCCTAAAAAGGCCACTTTGGCAGAATCATAAAAAGAATAACATTATGAATCATAATATGGCGAAGACAGTCCGTGTTTTTCTTTTTTTCGCTGCACTACGTAGGTATACGTACCTAAAGATCGTTTTTTAATCCTAGATACTAATTTGACAGGTGTAATGTCAAACTTCTATACCTACTAATAAAACGCAAACACAAAAGACTTAAATGTCAGATTAGTCTCTGGGATAAAAAAACGAACTATAATCAAAGAGATTGGGATTGGATTTGGATTGGACTGATTGGTATTTTAGCACAGACAAAAAAAATTACTGAGAAATCCTTCACCAATGGGATTGGATCCGATTAACATAACAGTTAACTGTCCATTATGATTCATAATGTTATCCTTATATGATTCTGCCAGTGGCCTTTTTAGGTTCATCACATAGCCGTTATCCATTTACATTGAACATAATAGTTTATGGGAATCAACTTTTATTTTTGGTGTAAAAAAAACGCTTTTTTCATAGGTACTTCAACTATACAAGCGATCGCGAACCCCCCAAAAAAGAACTTTAATTTTTTTTTTGTTTTTATTTTGTAGTGTTTATATATCGATACCCATCACGTTTGTGGAGTTTCGCTAGCTAAATTAAATTAAAATTTAATAAAATTATAATTTTTTTTAATTAAATTATTATTTCGTTCATTTTTAACTAATTAAATTTGATTCTGTATAAGTGACTCATATAATCAAGATTGTTTTTTTTCAGGCCAAAAAGACGGTACCTTCGTCCACCCACCATTATTTATCGTTCATCCAACGCGGTAACATCAAATCTTCTATAATGCAAGGAAGTGAGTATTTCTCTTGTTACGCTAATTAGCTAAATATTGACAGCTTGACCATTAGCCATAGTCCGCAAGGGGGATCTTTTCCCGTGGCGATTGCAATGAAAACTTTTTTAGTCGCATGGGGCATTTTTTACCTCGCGACACTGTTACCGTAACTGACACCTCTGTTTTAAGTTTTGGCCATTATAAAGACATCAACGCGCAGTACATTTTCTTTGGTAAGAATGACGTTCAAAGATATTTATAAAATCATTACTATGCTTTTTCAAGTTTAAACTTCTGTCGGCACTCCTGGAGTGCCACTGTTTTTTTGCACACTGGTTTTTTGACGCTGTGCTTAGAGCCGAGATTTTAAAATACAACAGTGTGTTTCTTCGACTAGCTAGGATGGACTCTGTTAGATTTTCAACGCTTGGCTCAATACTGAGAGTTGAAAATCCAGTGCGCTATAAAATCCCGCCGCGATATTTTTACATCCATGTGAACGAACCTTCAGTATTCTTGGAAAGAACCAGTTAGGTTTTATTGTTTTAAAGTGACCACTGCACACCCACCATTTGTATGAACTCTTACCGTCCGAGGTAGTAAAATAACACCCATGTGACTGATAGTGATAACAAAAAGACTTGGGAATATTATGTGGCATATACAAGGTGTAACAGAATAAACGCAAGTCCTGAAAGTAGTTCGTTCATAATTGTTTACTGAATCAATTTCGGTAACATTTAAGATAGGTATTTTTTTTTTATTATGTATTTTGCCATACTGATCGCCGATTGAGCCAAAGAAAATTAAATCTTATGTCAAGGCAATAAGACTCAATTTTGAATGCATAAAGTAATGATAGGGTCAACACAATTTACTTAATAAAAATAGTTAGCTTTAAAAAAAAATTGTTTTGATCATTGTATTATGCTTTTAACTCAAAACTCTAATTGGGGTGTATGAGGTCTTGCGTTCATTATGTTACGCATTGTATATGCGCTCCAAAACGGGGATCCTAGACGTAGGAAAAAGGCTGCCGAACTGCACCCTAATTGCATAACACACTGTGCTATTACTCTCAATTTGAATCATTTTCAAGCATATTGCTAATCCATTGCTCCCTAAGTTCGAAAAATGTGTCTGCTCAACAGCGTAAATCACGTAATGAATGTTGTTGAACTGTCAAAATGAAACCCATTGTTACTGATAGTGTGTTACGCAATTACCCTGCTGAAATGGGGTTGGGCGGATCACGTCACCCGCTGCACACTTGCGCAGTGACCTTTAGGCAACAGTCTCCACACGGTGGGTGCCTGGGGTGGACGGCGCCGCCGAGGCCGGCCCAGGGAGAGATGGTGAGACGACCTAGACGCGTACCGCAAGAGTTGGATCGAGGTGGCTCTAGAAAAGGATACCTGGGAGGATTTGGGGGAGACCTTTGCTCTGCAGTAGGACACTAGACTAAGTTAAAAAAAAAAACATAATCAGTCTAGAATGTTCCCACTGCTGGGACACAGGCCTCCTCTCTGTGAGAAGGAGCGGGCCGTTAACCACCACGCGGGCCCAGTGCGGGTTGGTAGATGTCACATGTCTTCGAATTTTTGGTTCTAGGGCATGCCGGTTTCCTCACGATGTTTTCCTTCACCGTTTTTAGAGCAGTGGTTTTGAAATAATTTACACTAAGTAAAGCGCTTATTCAGTTCGAACGTACAACCTACAGCTTCTAAGTCGCGGCCGTAACCACTGGAACACCACTGCTCTCCTAAAAAAAAATACGAAATCGAAATTTTAACCATACTTATCTTCTGTCATTTTCTAGTAATAACCGAAGGCTCGATATTCGAGCTGCTACCTTTCAACGATCGCGTCGAGATGTACGAGCTGGAAGGCAAGTACGTGCGACAAGCGCTGGAAAGGAGCGTCATCGACGAGTGGGCAGCTACTCCTTTCAAAGGACCCTGGTTGCTGCAGGTTGCCGGTGAGTTTTTCACTTTGTTGTAATATCATAAAGTATTTAAGCATACTCGATGAGGTTAAGCTACGCTGGAGGGGTTTCAGCCGCACGGGTTGATCGATCGGGTTGAGCTACGCTTGCCGCGGTTAGTCCGTGGATGTGTGACCATCTTCAAGACCACTTCCGTGCCTCGGAAAGCTACTTAAGCCGTTGGTCCCAGCTGTCATTCGTGGATCTTTGTCAGTCGTTACGGGTTGTCAGAAGCCCAATAGTCTGAAGCACAAAACCGGTCGAAGTGGAGGTGCTTGGGGGAGGCCTATGTCCAGCAGTGGACGTCTTTCGGCTGAAATGATGAAGACAGCACTGCCAACTCATTGTAGTAGGAGGAAAACTGTGGAGGTTTTAGTAGAATTCCTGTCTACTAAAACCTCCACAGTTTCCTCCTCAAGACTCATGATATTTTTGTACATTAAAATTAAACACACAATGTTCAAAAAGGCTGTCACACGACCTGACTGTACCTAAACCTCCAAAAAATTTTACCAGTTCATCAAAATTTACCTAATATAATATTGCTTCTTTTCCAGGCCTCCGGGTGACGTACAACGTATCCCTTCCCGAAGGACAACGTATGACCTTGGTGACGGTCGGTGACAACGCTGTACCTCTCGATGATGACGAAGTATATTTGGTGACGGCACCGGCGTATCTGTCAGACGGAGGCGATGGCTTCTCTGTAAGTATTTTCATGACTATTCAGACTGCAGAAAATATACAAGATGTGGGTCTGTCATTCAACAGTAATAACTAATATGGAAGAGGAAAACATTTAGTGCCGACCCCAAGTAGGTTTAAGCACTGTCAGAAGAAGCAGAGATGTAGATCTCAGAACAGCATTTATGCTGTGTTTTAAATTGAAGGTGCTAGAAGGCTCTATCTCCAAAGTTGTTGGTGTCGATTGGCAATAATTACCACATTCTAGCCATAGGACAGTCAGCACAAAGTCAAAGTCATACTGTATGTGTCAACATAAACTGTATATTAATTTCTGAATTGTTTTTTTTTTATCTTTTTTACGCTTTTAGCGTGCATGACTTTTTACACCGTTCTCACATGTATAATTTCAACATGAATGATATAACCAATATTTTGTAACAATTTTATGGTTTAAAAGAGGATCTGTGGAGTTCTTTCCCAGTCTTCTCCTTAGGTACCTACTACGCTTTTAGAATGGGAAAATTGCTTCATATTTCTCACTGACCGACCCCTTGACAATTCAAAAGAGCCTGCAATTGGTTTATTTTGACATAAATGATTTGAGTTTAGAGTCTCAGTTTGAGTAAAAAAAATACAGCGGCAATTAGAGATCAGAAAATTATAGCGCAGAAGGACGCGGCTGTCTTGCATCTTGGTATAATCGACACCCATAATATAATACAGTGAGAAAGGACTGTCCCTCTTTATCGGATCATGAACAACAAAATACCATTACTTACTTTCTTTTTCAGATGTTCAAAAAAAAGAAGAATTCAAGAGACATCGGACGCGACCAGAAGATTCTGGAAGCCTACATCAGAGGTCACTCCCCTTTGAACATCAAAACTGACGGCAGAATCGTTATAAACAGTTGACTGAGTTAATTTATAATTTAATTTGAATCTCACAGAGGAGTGAAATAATGGAGTACCAAGGTACACAATCGATCTATGTAAAGTTAGTAAAAGCTCAAGAGGTTCACTTTACAACTTTTGATTTTGTGTGTTTGATTTTAAGGAGTGTGCGTATTAGTGCCTCAATTGTTTTCTCCTCTGTGGTAAATTATGACTCCTGGACACAGTGTGTGGTTCGATGATAAATAATTTACATGTCGGCAACTCCACGTCAAAGCCCGTATTTTGCGTACGGGACAAATACCTATGTAAAATTTATATCAACTTTGAACCATATGCTTTAGCGATAAAGTTGAAAATCTATCAAATAACTTTGACATATTGTAGTAGCTTGGGTTGGTATCTGTACCTTCGGTGATTCTTCCTTACTTTATAGACCAAATACGTAGTTACCACAACCATCTAGTCTAGGATATTAGTATTACAATGTAAGTAGAAGTATTGTTTCTATTCGTTCATAACCCACTGTGTACACGAGTCTCTAGGCATCCGATTTTAAACCTAGCTACATTAAGACAAAGTATGATTTTAAATGTTGTGATATTTTCATGTTTTGGTACTGAGATTTTTTCATGGAGTCGCTGTCAAACAGTGCCTTTATATTTCATCTTTCTATTTCTTTCTTTAATTTACGAGTATAACTCGCGATTTCGAGCTTTCAATAAAAATCATTGCATTTTGTTTTTGGCTCTTGTGAGACAGGAACTTCTAGTATCTACCATCCGTTCACAGTTATTTTACTTTTGCTGGCAGCAACCTAACAACAACCTAATTGTAACGAGGATAAGATCACAATGGTTTTGACCAGGGCCTCGGAAACCGGTTGAAATTCTTAACCGGTTACGGTAATTGACCCCAAACCGAAATCGATTTAGGTTTAAAGTTTGCACTTTACCGGTTTTTACCGGTTTATGTGGGAAACCGGTTTGAATTTTGGTTTTGATATTGGAAATTAACCGGTTAAAACCAAGTTTGAACCCCCCCCGGCCCCCGCCACTCTCGCGAGCACGGTCTGGTCGTTGCGATATCATTTAGTTACAAAATTTTATTACGGAATTAACCGGTTAATTTGGGTGTCAAAACCGTTTGTGCTTAAGTAACCGGTAAACTTTATCATTTGGGTTTCATAAGAACAGTTCACTTGTTTAACCGGTTAATGAAGGAACGATATATTTACCGGTACTTAATCGAAATTAACCGCTCTTTTAAAACCGGTTCAGAGCCCTGGTTTTGACAGACTTGTCTGTGGTAGCAACCCAACGGCAACCTTATTAGAATGAGAATAAAGATCAGTGTGACTTGTACAATTATGAAAAATCAGAAGTAAAATAATTACTGTGAACGGACCGTACAAGAGACAGGGCTATACAAATGTTTATGTCTGGAAGTGAAAAATTAAAACGAGGTATACCTATAGTGTGGTATCCATTTTCACTTTGCACAGGCACGTTTGATTGGGCAATAAAACCCGATGCATTGGTTTGGTTGGCTGCTATAGCTGAACTGCGATCTCTGATTGGCTGAAATTTTTAAGATCGTTATCAACTTAATCATTTTTTTATTGTTTTGTCTTCAATGTATGTAAGTATTTTAGCTATTAGGAATAAACTTTTTCAATGTAATTCTTTGTCAATAGACATTAATTAAATTAAAGTAAATTAATCAAATGTATCTCATTGTGTTTTCTTCTATATTTCTATAATCTTTTTCTTTTTACTTTTGGTGCCATTTTTAGTCAATTGTGGCTTTTGTTACCTAAAGGGATTTTATTTAAAATTATTGTTTTTTTATCCATAATAATTGTTAATAAAATTTAATTTGGAAATATTAATGTTGTTTATGTAAATATCCTGCACCCTAAGCGTAACACACTACCAATCACAATCTGAATTATTTTGAAGGATATTGCTTATCCATTGCTTCATATTTTCAAAAAATTTGTCAGCTCAACAATGTAAAAAACGCAATGAATGTTGTTGAACTGTCAAAATGAAAGCCATTCCTACTTAGAGCGCATTCCACCAAACTTTAATACCTAGAATAAGTCTTATTCTGAGATTAAATTTAAAATTTTTCCATACCTACTAGAACTGTCAGACGTCAATTTTATTCCACTTAGGTATAACATCGGACTTTGGTTAAATCAGCCCTTAGGGGCTGTCTCCACGAGCGAGAGAATCGCGGCGATATTATCGTCGTGGCACGTATTTCTATACACTCTCTTAGAACGTGTCTCCACTCGGCGATATCATCGCGGCTAAAATTTGATGGCACGGCGAGACTATCGCCGCGATTCTTTCGCTCGTGGAGACGGCCCCTTAGTGTGTTACGCAATTACCCCGCTGTTACCAAAAGAACGAAGATAATTGGGAGAGACGAACTAACAGGATCCAACTTACGAGGAGAAGGTCGTCGGTTCGATTCTTGAGTTTGTGCTATTTATTTCGTCACCACTGCTCTCAATACGGTGAAGGAAAACGTGTCACTGACTCTGGCAGAGCCACCATCAGGGATTTTAATTTTGATAGCACAAAAAATTTGTCGCTAATTAGTCGAAATTTGTCGCCAAATATCAGAATTTGTCGGTCACTGGTTCAAAAGTTATAAGGGTTTAAAGGTGGCCGATCTGGAGAGAGTTTCCCCAGCAGGGCCACATTTATATCTCAAAAACTAGGGCACCTAGCAAAGATCTGTTTTCTCCCATATTTAGTCGCCGATTAGTCGGAATAAGTCGCCAAATATCAGAATTTGTCGGTCACTGGTTCAAAAGATATTAGGGTTTATATGTGTAGGTAGTCCAAGAGCTAGATCGAATAGTTCACGAAAAAACTTCGACTAGCTCTTGGACTATACTTTACTAATTGAACTCATTATATCTCCTAAACAAAGACCCGATTAAATCTGTGACTTGGCGACTGATCCCGACTAATTGGCGACTAAATATGGGAGAAAACAGATCTTCGCTAGGTGCCCTAGTTTTTGAGATATAAATGTGGCCCTGCTGGGGAAACTCTCTCCAGATCGGCCACCTATAAACCCTTATAACTTCTGAACCAGTAACCGACAAATTCTGATATTTCGCGACAAATTTCGACTAATTAGCGCCAAATTTTTTGTGCTATGAAAATTAAAATCCCTGATGGTGGCTCTGCCAGAGTCAGTGACACAAGGAAAACATCGTGAGGAAATCGGCATTTCCTAAGTGCCAAAAAACTCAAGGTCATTGATATCAACCAACCCCAACTTAGCCACGAGCCTTTCAATTCATCATCAACATAATTATTTAGTGCACAACTGTACCTAAAAGTGTAGAAGAATAACTGTACAGGATTTGAAAAAGTGTATCTGACAGGAACACAAGTCAGTGATTTCCAAAAGCGTCTCTACAAGGAAAGTATCTACGAGGAATAATCCATATTGGACAACGTGCTGGATTACAGTTACAGCCTACTTTCAGTCACACAGAGGATGCCCTGAGTCCCAGCAGTGTGAGGACCACTATCAGAGGAGGTAATTCTCGTAATTTTAAGAACGTTCAGTGTCACTGACTCTGGCAGGGCCACCATCAGGGATTTTAATTTTGATAACACAAAAAATTAGTCGCTAATTAGTCGAAATTTGGCGCCAAATATCAGAATTTGTCGGTCACTGGTTTAAAAGATAAAAGGGTTTATAGGTGGAAATATTTTTTCTTGGCAATTTTTCGTGAACTCTTCGATCTAGCTCTTGGACTACACCTTACTAATTGAACTCATTATATCTCCTAAAGACCCGATTAAATCTGTGACTTGGCGACTGATTCCGACTAATTGACGACAAAATATTCGCTAGGTGCCCTAATTTTTGAGATATAAATGTGGCCCTGCTGGGGAGACTCCAGATCGGCCACTTCACACGTTCAATAGTTCTGTACTGAAACGCGCGCGTAAAAGATATCTAAGAGTCCTTTGGAAAATCAAATTTTATGAAATAAACTTTATTTTGAATTGTTTATATAGTGGGTCTATATAAACAATTCAAAATAAAGTTTATTGAACTTTTCGATAACTGATCTTTGTCGGTACCGACTTTCTTTTGAAGATTTTACAGTTCTTTTTTTACTTATTTAACACCCAAAGTTACGTTAAAAATAGCAAGAAAAACGAATTTTTGTTTGCTCATAACTTTTTAATGGCATTTTATTTTACTATTCTGTTTCCATACAGACACAATTAATAATAAGACAAAAAGATATCACGTTTAACTTTGGATGCACAATGTCAAACAGTGGAGTAATACTCTCCCGAAATTTGTATGGAAAAATATCGACTATTGCCACCTTATAGTAATTTTTCAGTTCGTAGTTTTTTTTGGAAGTCACTTGTTTTTTAACCACTTCCAAAAAGGAGGAGGTTATATGTTCGACTCTTTATATGTTTTGTATAACAATGGTTGCAATACTCTTAATACCTACAAACACTTAGGTAATGTGGATAAGCCTTCAAAAGATTTTAAAACAAAAAGAATAGGTAAGGACATAACTTCAGATTCTCTCAACGATTTACTGAAGTAGTAATTTATCTCGTAGGATCTTGTTTTATTCAATTCCTTTACAAAGATAAAGCAAGTTTTATCTTTAGTCTCCGTATTTTCTTAAATTAAATTCGCTACCGTCCATTGTTTGTGCTTCCCAGTAAAGCTTTTAAGTAAGGTATACTTTTAAGTGGTTTAATTTTAGTTTTAATGCTATAAGCTCTCTACGATTATATATACAATGCGTAACATAATGAACGCAAGACCTCATACACCCCAATTAGAGTATTGAATTAAAAGCATAATACAATGATCAAAACAATTTTTTTTAAAGCTAGTAAATTGTGTTGACTCTATCATTACTTTATGCATTCAAAATCGAGTCTTATTGCCTTGACATAAGATTTAATTTTCTTTGGCTCAATCGGCGATCAGTATGGCAAAATACATAATTTAAAAAAAAATACCTATCTTAAATGTTACCGAAATCGATTCAGTAATCAATTATGAACAAACTGCTTTGAAGACTTGCGTTTATTCTGTTACACCTTGTATATAAAAGATGAGGCTTTTTATATTATATAAAGAAAAACCAAGTATCATTTTTCAAGCCCGTGAATACGGCTTGAATTTATCACTGAGAAAACCTAGCTAACTACATAGTATTATGAGGTAGCACTTAGGAAATCTGGTAGAGGTAGTATGTAGTACCTAGATACCACAGTGTTTTTTTGATATCCCATACCTCTAGGGTATGAATGAGACAATATCAAAGAATCAACTGACATAATATACAACATTATTTTTAGTATATGCGAAACCTGAAACACGTGTCTAGTATTTATAAGTAAAGAATCTATGTACAGACGCCAGCACATCAAGTTACTACAATCTGTCAGATTTCTTTAATAGATTTTCGACTTTATTGCTAATGCATAAGGTTCAAGGTTGATTGGGAAAATCTGACAGTTTCGGGTAGGTTGACCTGCTGGCGTCTGTACAAAATTTCAAAACAGTATCATGAAAAATCACAAAGTTATAAGCTTGTTAAGTACCTGTTTGTCCGTCCAAAAACATGCTCACCCGCGCCGCGCCGTTGCGTTCATTGATTGTACCTAGGTACCTAACCGTTCGGCGCGGAGATTAGATAACCTACTTAGTATCGCTCGGTGTCCAACTTTTAACTTTTTTTTAAATATTTTTGGGACAAAATATAACATGGGGTAAAAGTTATTGGAATCGATTCAGTTACTTATTCTGAACAAACTATATTCAGGTTTCGCATATACATTATTTTTCAGTTACTTATCATTTTTATTTGTTTTTATTTTTCATACAAAATTATTCGACAAAGTAACCTACGTGAAATTTATGACAACGTCGCATTTTCTTAGCTTTACATAATTAACAATAGAATAGAATAGAATAATTTATTTGTTGTTTATTTATTTATTTATTAGTTTGAATGAAAATGAATTACCTACACGTATTTAACAATGAAACTTAGATAGGTACATGATATCTTCGAAAATAGGTATTTTCGAAGATATCATAATTCTAGGATTTTTTGTAGGTATTATTTTTACTTGTAGAATACAAACCCAGAGTTAAAAGACGTTGTAGGTATATAATTATTTTATTGTTGTAAGTATATAGAACATATAAACATGTATAGTATTGTATAAACATGTCTTCATTGTTTGAAAAATGCAGACATTTGTTAAGTAACATGAATCTATCGATAGACATGTTTGCGCTAAAACCTGGTGTATAGAATATGTCAGGGGTGGCAGTCCAGTATTCGTCGAGACGAGTCTTGACAACAACCCCCATCGCCAAGACGATGCCGAAATAACAATAAAGTTCATCGGCCGTTGTGTCTACCCAACGGCCGATGCGGCTGTTGGGATGGAGGTTGTTGTCAGCAATCATCTGGGCTGCCACCTGCTGAGCATACCTATTCGTCTCCGAGGCAATGTGCTCCATAATTGGAAGATCCCAGATGGCTACGAAAGCGTCATATGGGTCGTCCCGTGGAGTTGTCGGACCTACAATGTTTTGGGAAAAAATTTCCCTCCTCAATCTCGAATCGAGGAAGTCGGAAACTCTTTCCATTCAAAATCAAACCACCTCCAAGGCTGGTCCGTCGCCATTAGAGGGACATCGACGAGGTCGCCTACCTCCTCCTCCGCTTCGTCGAAGGTCGAAGTCGGCAGGGGCGACGGCGGCACGGGCGACGGCAGCACGGGCAACATGACGTCTCCCGCTCCCGCTCCCGCGCCGACTTCTTCCTCCTCTGCGTCCGGTACGCCGACCGCCTCGTCCACGTCCCCAATGTTGCTGTCCAAGGGAGTCGAAATCTGGGTTTCGAACACCCTGGGCAGTAACAGTGGGGCGCTGAGGTCTCCGTCCCCGTCGCCCTCGTCGCTGTCGCTGTCATCACTGCCTGTAACAAATTATCTCGTCGTCGTCGAGACGACGGGGACGAGACGAACGAGGGGCGGGCCGACGAAAGGCGGGACGCGGCGGACTGGTCTCTACGAATCTGGAACAAAAGCAGTGTTGTAATACCCATTTATTTAGAGATAAATAGAAAAGTTCGTAAGTAACTTACGTTGTCGGCGACGGCACGTCCATGGACACCACCGAGACCACCGACACCGTCGGTGACAGCGGTGGCGGTGTAGTAGCCAGGTGGCGGTGCAACGACGATTGGCGAGGTGCAACGACGGCCAGGGCCCTTGATGGACATTTTAAAACAAAAGTTAAAACTTGCTAGCGAGTAAGTATTACACACACACACACATACATACATACACAAGTAGAACTACTTACGGTTGCCACCTGCGCTCCCTGTGTGGGTGGAGGGGGGCTTCCAGGCCCCGGTCGTGGGCATCTCACTTATGTCCACTGGTTGGATGTTGTAAGACCCCGGCCGCTCGTGGCAGAAGCCGCGGGCTCCCCGTGCTCTGCCACGGCGGCTGGGATCACCGCGGTGATCCGCCCCCGCCACCTCCTCGTTCTCCACCACCACCTCCATTGCCACCGGCGGCGCCGGCGGCGACGGAGGCGGAGGCGGAGGCATCGCCTCGCGAGGAGGGGGGGCACCACCTCTGTCACCTCGCACACGCACACCACGTCTGCCTCCCCGCGTGCGAGGTCGTCGTCTATATAATAAAAAAAAAAATGGCAGAAAGTATTTAGAAATGAGTAAGAAAAACGTAAAAAAAGAAACTTACGCTGGCGCCGGCGACGATGGTGATGATGGTGACGGTGACGGGACCGTGATGACGGACGGTGGCGACGGGAGAACGGGCGACCGCGACCGCGACGTCGAGCCCTTCCCCCCTCGGCCACGTCTACCTCTTCCTCGACTTAAAACATACATGCACATGCAATGCAAATAAGACAGACAGGCAGACAGACAGACAGACAGACATATATATATATTTATACCACCACCCACCCATCCACTTAACAACCAACAACATGCGTACGTGCTGAATTGAAAACCTCCTTTTTTTGAAGTCGGTTCAAATCAAAAATAAAGACAGACAGACAGACAGACATATATATATTATATACCACCACCCACCCATCCACCCATTAAATTTCCAGTTCCAATACGTGCAACATGCATACATACGTGTTGAGTTGAAAACCTCCTTTTTTTGAAGTCGGTTAAAATCACAAAAAAAAAACAAAATTGTATATTCAAAGTGAAATCACGACTGTCGTATCCATATTTTCTAAAATCCGACGAAACGTGCAAAGATGGCGGTTACGTACGAGGTCCTTGAACTCAATTTGGGCGTACGTGACGCCGTCCGGCGCGGCCCCGCGTGGGTAACGTATTTTTCATTTCAATGTTTTGGAACGAAAATACGTTATTAGTTACAATGAATGCCTAAAAACAATAACACGACACATGTAAACTTATGTAACAGCCATAGTTTGCAAATTTAACAATAGAAATACCGCGAAATGTGCGACAGCCGCCGCGTCATGACGCCACAAGTGCCACAACGGCTACCGAAGTTCGTTGAAAGTGGGTTTTTCGTCCGAAATCTTTATCAATGTCACTGTATTAGTAATCAAAAATGGTCAGTACTTACCCGGGCATCGTATTTAATGAAGTTTTAAGGTTTTATGGTATTTTTTAACTCGTGCGTGCACTTAGTGTACGGGCTGGAACTCGACTGGCGGCGGGCGCGGGGCCGGTTTAGTTCGGCTCTCGACATGGCGTCGTTCATTCGTTTGAAGTACTTCACAAGGATTATATATCTTTCTTGTTCTGTTTACTGCACTCTGTGCAAGTTTGAGCAAGATAGAAGAAGTATTTAGGAGCGAAATACACGTCAAAACATAGTGAGTGTGAGTGCGTCCGAATTTGACCTATCACAGCCGACGAACTGACAGCTCGCGGCCGAATCGGACATTCAACATCGCAAGGGATTGTCGCCGTCAACTAGCGGGGGAAGCTCTAAGGTGGCCCGCGAAATTCAAATTTTCTTACGTTTTTTGCAATTTGTTGGTCAGTATTAAGTTGTACGTTGATTAAAATATGATTCGCGGTCGTAACAAATATGTATTTACAGAATTATAATCATTAAAGTCATCAACACAACTCTCTAAGACCATGTAATCCCCAAATGTCAAGATTTCATGAAATAGTCATTCTTGGGGATTACATGGTCTTAGAGAGTTGTGTTGATGACTTTAATGATTATAATTCTGTAAATACATATTTGTTACGGCCGCGAATCATATTTTAATCAACGTACAACTTAATACTGACCAGCAAATTGCAAAAAACGTAAGAAAATTTGGCTGGCGCTGGCGCTTTCGCCTTAATTCGCCTTTCAGTTAACAGCCCTAGGCTTTGGAAGTGTGGCTCGCCGGCCGCTCCCGCGGCACTGCTCGCTTCGCTCGCTCGGCTCGCGCGCGGTTGGTCACGGTTCTAACCGAACCCATTTGGTCGGGTTGCCCTGACTTAGTACTGCGAACAATTCGGCTCGCGCTCGGTCACAGTTGCAACTTAACCTATAATGAATATGCCATTCAGGCTGCTAGTTGAACGGCGCCGTTTGGTAAAAGGCTAGGCTAATTAAGCTATAGTTGGCTGCGACATGTACAATTTAAAAGAGTGTCCATGGAGTTTCTTGCCCGTTCTTCTCCATAGGTACCTAGTACCTACGCTTTGGAATGGGCAATCTAGCTTCATATTTTCTGACTGACCGACTTCTTGACAATTCAAAAGTGCCTGTAAATGGTTTAATTGAAATAAATGCTTTGAGTTTGAGTTGAAACTAATAAAAATATCTTATCGTATTTGACTTGTCACACTAATATTATAAAGGCGAAAGTTTGTGCGTGTGTGAGTGTGTGTGTGTGTGGGGGTGTGTTTTTTACTTCTTCACGCTCAAATGGCTGGACCAATTTCGATAAAATTTTGTATGGAGGTAGCTGACACCCTGGATTAACATATAGGCTACTTTTATCCCGATATTCCCACGGGATCGACATTTACGCGGGTGGAACCGCGGGGCGCAGCTAGATTTGCAGTAGGACAATAATAGGCTGATATTGTTTATATCGTACTAGCTTCCGCCCGCGGCTTTGCCCGTGAGGTATGTCGATAAAAACTATCCTATGTCCTTCCCCGGGCTGCAGTCTATCTCTCTGCCAAATTTTATCGAAATCCGTTCAGTGGCTTAGGCGTGAAAAGGTAATATACAGACAGACAGAGTTAATTTCGAATTTATAATATTAGTATGGATCTCATCGAATGTTTAGGTACCTAGTTGGTAACCACAAACACTATTTAAATTATAATAAATGAATGATACTGCTATACAAAAAAGTTCGAGTAACCCAAATCATAATTCCACAGACTAAGTAAACAATAACAAAAAAAAAATCCAACGCATCAAAATGGACAATGCCAAATATTTCATTTTCACACAAACATTTTTGACGAGGCCGATTATTCGGCTCAAACTAAAATCCACGATCATCATCCATTTTCCGAAAATTACCGGATCAGCGTCCAGCCAGTATTTAGCCAGTACATGCATAAAGGCTCAACACAGAACTCACATCGCCTTTATTATAAAAAAAGGCAAAAAATAACGCCACGTCCCATCAAAAACGCTGGTCATTACCGTAAAAAAAGAATCTTTTTCCTCTTCTAAAAGGCCTGTTTCAGTTTTTTCCATCCCAACTTGGGTAGTGAGGGTACGGGCGTATTTTATGCAAAAATACAACAAAAAAAAACTCCATCAGGTAAATGGTGGGTGTCGCGGCTCTAATGAGAGTGAAGACGCATCCATATTTGACACCTTTCCTCTTTGTGTTTTATGAGAAAACTGGCGTACGGAATGAGAAATAGGCTGCGGTGGGACGGAATTTTTAGGTCACAATGAAAACGTCGTCGTGATAATCAATGGGGTTGCCGTCAAATGTGGGTTGATTTTAGTGTCTTTGAAACTACTATCATCATCTGCTTAGCCTTTTCCCAACTATGTTAGGGTCGGCTTCCAGTCTAACCGGATGCAGCTGAATACCAGTATTTTTCATGGAGCGACTGCCTATCTGACCTCCCAGTTACAAGGTAATACGATACCCCTTGGTAAGACTGGTCTTTGTCTTTGAATCTACTATACAGGGTTAAATTAAATTAGCTAGCGAAACTGCGCAGACGTGATATACAGGGTTATTGGTAAAAACATTAACAACCTCATAGGAGGTCATTGCACTCATCATTATGAACAACTTTTACTATGGGACCAAACCTGAAATCGCGAAAAAAAATCTGCTGTTCCCTACATTTTGACGAGTTATACGAACATAAATGTAGAGAACAGCTGATTTTTATTTCGCGCAGGGAATGGGCCGTAATCCATGCTCCACGTGGGCCCAGTGTGGGTTGGTAGATGTCACAAGCCTTAAAATTGTTGGTTCTAGAACATGCTGCAATGTTACCCATAATAGAACCTATTCATAACTTACTTCTTTGAAGAGCCCTTACTAAGTACAATGAGGAGCTAATTAAGTGGAATGATAAACTCCCGTTTCATAAAGAAAGCTCTTGCTAGTATATTTTCTTGGGAATTTTAATTTTAGAGCATAGTCCGTAGTGCACGTAAAAATCCACATTTCCTTCTGAAATTTAATTATATGTTGCAATAAAGAACTGTTCTCTCCGTGGATCGTAGAAAGGAGGATATGTTAAAGAAATGTTTCAAAACTGTCTTGGCTCAGCAAAATCAACTGTAGGCGAGTTCGATAAATCGAGTTTCTATGATGATTTCTATGTGTAAAGAGTGGTCACCACAAAAAGTTTTCTAGTTAAGGCTACTCTTTCGAAAAAAGCTTAAAAACTGCGTGCAGATGAAGCAGCTTTTCTCCGGAACTTACAGAGAAATTACATCTGAAAAAATAGTTGGTAATCTACATGATATGAATCGTAATTTGGTTTAGCCATAATTTTTCTATCGATATCACCTATTAAGAAAAAAAACCACCAAATCACCTCCAAATCGTTGAGATGAAACCATTTTACTCCTTCTTTTTTTATCAAAAGAATATAAAAAAAATATCTACTGCTTTGCAATACAAACGAAAATGATTTGGTTTTGTTACTTTTTAAAAACATGTATATTTTTTAATATAATAAATTAAAAATGCGATCGTTTAAAGTCCGTGTCTATATCATCCCCGCACTCGTCCACGAATTCAGTGCGGGGCGCCTCGTGTTGCTAGGCAACGCGACGCCCAAATGCACAAGGTCGTTGGCATGAATAAAGAAAACTGTGCTACGAAATCAAAATCAAACTATTTTATTTCACATTAACCTACAAGGGCACATATGGAACGTCAGAAGCTAGGTGCACGGTTCCAATTGGTCGTTTCTTATAAAGAAGAGCCGGCAAGAAATTCCACGGTTACTTTTTTAAAAATAATTGGCTTTTGCAATGTTCTCTAATTACAGTGTTAATAGCATAGATTTATAAGAACGTCAATCTATGGTTAATAGGTATGGGAGGTTAGTGTAGGGACAGAATAAATATGGAGTGTAGGTCTGTTAGCAACACAAAATAGAAAATGGTCTACAAAGCCTACAACGTTATCCCATTCCCAAATTTAAAAGAATTTATATAAAAGATAAATAAAATAATACTGTTGAACAAAGTATCAGCAGACGCTGGTGTTGTTTAAGTGAATAAAAATATAATTTGTAAATTAGATTGATGATGACATTTAAATCTGTCACAACCACACACTCGGTGCAGTGTTCTAGCCGTAGGAGACTATCTCTTCCTAAACCGACTAAAGAGAGTAGGTAGTATTGATGCGCCAAAAATCCTCCTAGAGCGTCTGATTAAATAATTCCTCTCAATTCATATCAGGTTGTACAAAAATTGTGATTATGACATAGTGCTTAGAGTTCGTTGAAGTTTTGAAGTCATGAGTTTAATACAACATTATTTTTAGTATATATGCGAAACCCAAAACGTGTGTCGTGTATTTTTAAGTAAAGAATCTGTGTACAAAATTTCAAAACTGTATCATGAAAAATCACAAAGTTATAAGCTTGTTAGGTTACCTGTTTGTCCGTACAAAAACATGCTCGCCCGCGCCGCTCGCGCCGCGCCGTGTTGTGCTCATTGATAATAGTACCTAGGTACCTAACCGTTCGGCGCGGAGATTGGATAAACTACTTAGTGTCGCTCGGTGTCCAACTTTTAACGTTTTTTAAATATTTTTGGGTCAAAATATAACATGGGGTAAAAATTATTGGAATCGCTTCAGTTACCTTCTGAACAAACTTTAATCAGGTTTCGCATATACTAGAAATAACGTTGTATACCATATCTAACATCCTTCTAAGCCCCAAGCTTTTTTGATGTCTACTTATTATTTTTTATTCGCGTCATGTGGACGGGATGGCGACAATTTCTCTTAATGCTCTACGCTATGAATTTTGTATGAAGAATGAACATTGCATTCATGTTTTTAAAAGGAGCCTGTTACGGTTGATGTTCTAGATTTCAACGCAAGAGGGAATTATTGTAGGGTTGGTTCTGAATTAATTTCAGTTCAATTTTCTAGATTTTTCAATTGACTTTTGATAGCTTTATAATAACCGTAATATTATGGTTATGCCTTTTATTAGCAAAAGGCTTAGTCTCCATTTTACTGTAAAAAAGAAATAGCAATATATTCTTCCATGATAACGTATTGCAGATGTATTTTTGCCCATTTTTGACAACCTTGTTTTTTTTTTTGGGTATTTTAGAAGACCCTTTGTATAGTTTTACCCAAGTCAAGTACTAAGGTAGGTACTCTGCAAAGGTATTAGGATCAATTTATTCAATTAGCTAGCGAAGCTCCGTAGACGTGATGGATACATTAATATAAAAAAAAAATGCTGGAAAAAAAATTGGGGTCGACGGCCGCTGGTAGTATATTTACATAAAATAAATGGATCGTGAAACCAAGTTTTTTTTTAATCGAAATTAGATATCGGTGCCCATCACATTTGTGAAGTTTTTAAACTGATATTTCAAGTAACTACAGCTACCTAAAATGTTTTTTATCAAATTAATTTTATTTTTGTTTTGTCATGTTGGGATATCTATATCCATCTATATCATACGTTTGCGAAGTTTCTCTAGCTAATTTAATTTGAACTTGTCGAGTCATCACACACGCTGCGATAGTTGTCATTTTACTGGCTACTGGTTGTATTGAAAACTCCAGTGTTCTTTTTACAAAATGCAATAAAATATACTTCTAAAAATCCTCGTCGCTAATGCAGTGGTTTTTAGCCCAGAGCGTCTCTACCTTCCAAAAGCACTATATCCTTTGTGACGTCACCGCAGCCATTTGTAAGTTAGAAGAAATTTGCAATGTGTATAATTATGTTAGATACATGGACAGTGCAGAAGAGAATGAGCTTTTTATTTAAAATATAATTTATGTACAGTCAACAAAGGAGATAAGTTTATAGGAGCGTCGGATATAGTTGAAGTTTACTAAGAAACCGATGGATGTTCTCTACTGAAATTTAATTTGATAAATGAGCTGTGTGTTTTCTATTAATAAACTAAAATTTTATTCGATAGAACATCCATCGGTTTTTTAGTAAACTTCAACTATATCCGACGATCCTGCATACTTTTCTCTTTTTTTGACTGTACCTATTGCTTTTAAACTTTATATTTTAAATACCTACCACTTAAAAACGTTATGCTCAAAAAAACAAGATGATATTAAATTTGAAAGGATAAAAATGGTAAGAGGTGAAATGAATGATGAATGATTTAATTATCATAATTCCTCGTCATCAAACGAGGAATTATGATAATTAAATCATTATAATTAGACGGTTTTCACAATTTATGGGCAATTTGTTTTTTTTTTTGACGCACCACATAAATTATAATTTATGTGGTGCGTCAAAAAAAACAAATTTAATATTATCTTGTTTTTTTGAGCATAACGTTTTTAAGTGGTAGGTATTTAAAATGTAAAGTTTAAAAGCAATAGGTACAGTCAAAAAAAGAGAAAAGTATGCAGGATCGTCGGATATAGTTGAAGGAGTAATTCATGAGGAAGGTTCAACACCCTTATTGCGTAACACACAATATGAATCATTTTGAAGTATATTGATAAAGCCGCAATTATATATAGCCCGCGCCGCGTGTCGCCACGCGTGGGTAAGCTATCGGTTACATACATTTAGTACGTGGCGTCAGCAGGCTCTGCGACACGCGGGGCGGGACTAATGTAATCAATCCTATACTAAATGTATGTAACCGATAGCTTACCCACGCGTGGCGACACGCGGCGCGGGCTAAATATAATTGCGGCTTAATCCATTGCTTTATATGTTCGAAAAATTTGTCTGTTCAACAACATAAATAGCTCAATGAATGAGATGATGAATGTGAGAGCAGCGAGTTGTAGGTCGTAGGTTCGAACCCAGACAGGCGCTTTACTTTGTGTAAATTATTTCATCACCACTGCTCTCAAAACGGTGAAGGAAAACATCGTGAGGAAACCGGCATGTCCTAGAACTAAAATTCGAAGACATGTGACATCTGCCAATCCGCACTGAGCCCGCTTGGTGGATTACGGCCTACTCCCTCTCACCGAGAGGAGGCCTGTGTCCCAGCAGTGGGAACATTATAGGCTATAGTACCTAGTTTTATTAGCTTTTTTAATTTTTATCATTGTTCTTCTCAACCAAAGCACCTGCCATCCAATCTCTTCACCACCCTTGGTTGACTGGTAGAGAATGCCTAAGGCATTAAGTCCGCCTTTGTACCTTTTTTGTGCGAAAAGTTTAAATAAATAAATAAATAAATATAGGCTGATTATGGAATGTTGTTCAACTGTCAAATGTGTGTTCTGATAATGTGTATTATGCAATTAACTGGCAGGTGTATAATTCTTTAAGGGTTTTGTTTAAATTGGCTGAAATATGACGATGATTGTTGAAAATATCGGAAAAAATCATGCTATAATGGCGTGGGCCGCGTAAGCATTGGATGAAATTTGGTACACAGATAGCTTTTAAATCCCGGATGTCGGACACATCCACGGGGCCGAATCCGCGGACAAAAGCTAGTGACATATTAATTTCATATTTTGATACGGGGGCGGCGTAGAAAGTCAGGCAAAGACAGACAGGAGAAAACAAATGAAAGGAGCTGCTGATAAACCCCATTTTAGCTACTAGTCTGTAGACCGATATAATACGGAAGCATATTCTGCCTAGCCTTTTCCCAACTATGTTGGGGTCGGCTTCCAGTCTAACCGGATGCAGCTGAATACCAGTATTTTACATGGAGCGACTGCCTATCTGACCTCCACAACCCAGTTACTGGGTAACGATACCCCTTGGTAAGACTGCCATGGTTGTCAGACTTTCGGGCTTCTGACTACCCGTAACGACTGTCAAAGATCCACGAATGACAGCCGGGAGCAACGGCTTAACGTGCTTTCCGAGGCACGGAGGGGTCACGGTATGTAAAGATGGTCACCCTTCCACAGACCAACCGGCAAGCATAGCTTGACCTGATCGATCGACCTGTGCGACGGATATAGGTAATACGGAAGCACAGATAATATAATTATACTCACGGAACTTAGGTCATCGTGACTATCAAGCTAGGGCACGTTTCTCCTGATAACTTATCAGTAGGTTATCGTCTTTTTTTTTTTTTTTTTTTTTTTTTTTTTTTTTTTTTTTTTTTTTTTTTTTTTTTTTTGCTAGCCTATGCTGTCCCACTGCTGGGCAAAGGCCTCCCCCAAATCCTTCCAGGAACTCTTTTCCCGCGCCACCTCGAACCAGCCCTCGCGGTACGCGTCCAGGTCATCTCGCCATCTCTTTCTGGGCCGGCCTCGGCGGCGCCGTCCATCTTCAGGCACCCATTGTGTGGAGATTTTTGCCCAGCGGTCATCGTGCATACGGCTAATGTGACCCGCCCAATCCCATTTGAGCGTGGCAGCCTTCTTTCCTACATCCAGTATGCCCGTTTTGGAACGCAGCGTGGTGTTCCGAATTTTGTCCTGTCTTTTAACACCCAGAATGCTGCGTTCCATCGCTCTTTGGCAAACTCCAAGGCGGAACTTTTGCGACTCGGTGAGCGACCAGGTCTGAGCACCGTAGGTTAGGACGGGCAGGATACACATGTCGATGAGTTTGCGCTTCAGGGAGATCGGTAGATCACCCTTCATTAGCATCTTCATGGACCAGTAGCTTTTCCAGGCGTTCTCGATCCGGCGGTCGATCTCCCTTTCCTGCCTGTTTTCGAAAGAAACTAACTGGCCCAAGTAGATATACTCATCGACATAGATTATTTCCTGCCCATCTACCTCGACCCTACGCTTAGTGCTGTTGGTCATTACTTGGGTCTTAGACCGATTCATCGCAAGCCCCACCCTGAAGCTAGCCGTGCTCAGCTCTTGGAGCATGGTCTGTAGTTCTAGAGCTGTGGGGGCAAAAAGGACGATATCGTCGGCAAATCGGAGGTTTGTTAGCCTCTTCTTGCCGACGTCGATGCCTTTGGTCTTCCATGAGGCTGCCAGTGACTTAAATATCTCCTCAAGTGTGCTCGTAAACAATTTGGGAGAGAGCGGATCACCTTGTTTAACGCCTTTTTGAATTTGAAACGACGGTCCAGCAGTATTTAGTTTTATGTTTGCCGTGCTATTGTTGTAAATGGTTTTTAAAAGGTCTATGTATTGTCTTTCAAGTTCTTGGTGTTCTAGGGATGTGAATATTTCTAAATGTTTAATACTATCAAAGGCCTTCGTATAATCTACGAAGGCAAGATATAACGGTTTATTGAATTCTGTGTATTTTTCTAGGGTCTGGTTTAGTGTTTGAAGGTGATCGGTTGTTGAAAAACTTGGGCGAAATCCGGCTTGTTCTGGTGGCTGGTGTTTATCCAGTTTCCAGTCTATGCGGTTGTGTATCACTTTAATGAAAGTCTTATAAATATGAGATGTCAGGCTAATTGGGCGGTAGTTGCCGATATCGCTTTTGTCGCCTTTTTTGTGCAGAAGGACTATGTTTGAATGGCACATTGACTTAGGTACATTTCCTGATGTTAATATTGTGTTAAATAGGTTAGTAAGGTGGGGCAATAATGTGTTAGAGCCAATTTTTAATGTTTCGGTAGTGATTCCATCTTCTCCAGGACTTCTGTTGTAGCACATGGTTGTGAGTGCTCTGTGTACTTCATAACCGCTTATTGAGGGAATGGAATCTGGGAGACTGTATTCTGTGCTGATCGGGGGTGTTGAATGATCTGAATATAATGACGTATAGAATTTGGTCGCTATTTCCATGATTTTATCTCTATTATAGTGTTTTATTCCGTCGTTGTCTTTTAAGCTATTGATCCAAGTTTTTCCCTTCGTCACTCCATGTTTCAAAACCCTTAAAGATGAGTGTTTTTCTAAAGCTGTTTTTACTAGATGTGTATTAATATTTCTCAGATCTCTCCTAATACTTCTTTTGACTTCTCTATCTATTATTCTGTATTCTGTTGTCCCCATTTCTTCCTTTGTTCGTTTTTCAATCAAATCCACACTATGAGCTGTTAATTTGTTTTTATTTCTAGGTGTGTTCATTATGTTTTTACTGCTTTTGATGATTCCCGTAACTATTGAATTATATTGGTCTTCTGCGTCTGCTTCATCAACTTTTAGTTCCTTAAAATAATTTGATAGTTCGAGGTTAAAATGTTCTAAGTTATTGATAAGCGTCTCTTTAGAAAGGCGCTTAGTTTGTTTTGTAAACAATTTGGCTCGGTGGAGTTTGAAATCAAATCGAACTTTTGCACGGATTGGTCTGTGATCGGAGCTGTATTTAATTCTATTGATAGCACTGACATTCTTGATAATTTGTTTGTCTGATGATAAAACGTAGTCAATTTCGTTTCGCGTGGAACCGTTGGGTGCGACCCACGTCCATCGCCGTTGAGGTTTCTTTAAAAATAAGCTGTTGGCTATGTGCATGCTCTGTCCAAAGGCAAACTGCTTTAGACGAACACCCCGTTCGTTGCGGTCCCCTAAGCCAAAGTGACCGAGATTATCTTCATCGTCCAGTTCTTGCCTCCTTCCTACCTTAGCGTTAAAATCCCCAATTACCATGTTCCAGGTGCCCTTATTTTCATCACATGCTCGGTTGACAAGATCATAGAAATCTTCTACGTCTTCATCGGTATGTGCAGATGTTGGTGCATAAACTTGTACAAGAGTAAGCGTTTTGTTCGGTGTTAGTTGAAATTTGAGCACCGCGACACGTTCAGAATAGCCCACGAATTCGATGATATTATCCTTCCACTTCTTTGCTACCATGAACCCCACTCCGTGTTGTCCACTGGTTTCACCGAAGTGGAAGAATACTGCATCATCTCTTTCCTCTGTGTGTTCGCCTTGTCTTCTTACTTCTGAAAGGCCTACAATGTCCCAGTTGATATCTTTTAGAGCGTTTTCAAGCTCAATTAATCGCTCGTCCTTCATTAGCGTCCGGACATTGTAGGTGAGAATGTGAAGTGTATCGGTGTCCGTTATATAGTTTGCAGGTTATCGTCTTACGGAAGTCAAAATATAAAGATTCCTTATGAAACACATTGACATTCGTCTCGGCCACTTGAGCTCGAATCAAAGGTTCTTTTCTCGGTTTTTCCTTTGAATGCACGTGATCAGCAAGCGTAATGTGACAGGAAATACTACTTTAGAAGGAATCTTTCAAGGTTTGATGTGAAAGGCGTTTGACTGGCCTTTGGTGACTAAATCAAAGGGTGGCAATGTTATAACTTATTCAACATACACATACATACTCACGCCTTTTTCCCTTGGGAGCAAGCAGAAATTACCAGAACCCTCCTGGCCCTTACATTCATTTGACCTGATAGGTTACTTACATACTTCTTTTGCTTCGTTTACGTTCAAAGATCAGGGGGCCTAAAAAGGCCACTTTGGCAGAATAATAAAAGGATAACATTATGAATCATAATGGACAGTTAACTGTTAAGTTAATCGTATCAAATGCCATTGGTGAAGGATTTTTCAGTTATTTTTTTTGTCTGTGCTAAAATACCACCCAGTCCAGTCCCAATCTCTTTGATTATACCTACTTAGTGCAGCGAAAAAAAGAAAAACACTGATATTACTTCTTCGCCATAGATTTTAGGCCTCTGGTCATACACGCAATCAGCCTATAATGTCCCACTGCTGGGAGTGCTGGGACACACATGTCTCCTCTCGGTGAGAGGGAGTGGGCCGTAATCCACCACGCGGGCCCAGTACGGGTTGGTAGATGACACATCTCTTCGAATTTTTGGTTCTAGAACATCCCGGTTTCTTCACGATGTTTACCTTCACCGTTTTGAGAGCAGTGGTGATGAAATAATTTACACAAAGTGAAGGGCCAGTCTGGGTTCGAACCTACAACTAGTCGCGGCCATTACTACTGGCTATGCTACTGGTCGTCCCCAATGCTCGGTTGCGAGTACTAGGTACGTTCCTGACCTTTATGAAGAACATGACCAATATCCACCTCCACTTATCTCGCAATTGCTTATTCTATTAACTATTAAACATACGCAATCTGTCTGTTTGATCGTCTGTCTGTCACGATAACAGTAATAGTTAGCCAGTTGAAGTTCGCTTGGCACTTTCTAGACATGACGTCACTTCTGCCTTTTGCGATTTTCGAAGTCAAAGTCAAATCATTTATTTCAATCAAATAGGCAATAAACGGCTTCTGAACGTCAAAACCGCTCCCTTCCAAGAGGTATTTTCGTATGGAGAAGAATGGCCAAGAAACTCAGCCGTTGTTACTCTTTTACAAATGTTATACGATAGTCTTTGTATAAAATAACTATGCACCAATAGGTACCTAAAATAATTAAAAATAAAGCAATGACAGGTAAATTAATCATGTGATAGATACATAATGCTCACTTATTTACAAATATTGTAAAAGTAGACGATTTTTTCGATGGCCAACACAAAGAGTTTGATAAACACCCAATTGAATCCGAGATTCTTGAGCTATTATATTTAGACTCCATTAATTTCTAAATGATTGTCTAGCAGCAAGGTCTAAGAGCAAGGTTGATTTCTCTTCCAAATGATATCAGGGTACGTGACATTAGAATAACAGTATTGTGGACATGACTTGGCTTGATACGTGCTTTGCATCATCGTGTCCTGTGGGGTAATTGCGTAACACAATAACACTAGGAATGGCTTTCATTTTGACAGTTCAACAACATTCATTGCGTTATTATTTACGTTGCAGACGAATTTTTCGAACATTTATGAAGCAATGGATTAGCAGTATTCCTCAAAATGATTCAGATATTTAGATCCCCTTACTAATAAACGTATTATATAAGATGAATAGTTACACACCGATTTCTCTTTTTTCAGTCGTCAGTAATTTGACTTTCTAAAGAAGAAGACAAAGTGTTGTGTAACTTTACAGACGCTTTACAACGTTTATTAGTAAGGGAGTTATTGTGTTACGCAATTAGGGTGCTGCCCTTGTATGTACTCGTACAATGTTACTTGGGGTCGGCGCAACCCGTTTTCTTCTACCATTCTCCCCTCTCAACTGTCACGCTATCATTTACTCCTTTCTCTTTCATATCATTTCTCTCTCTCTGCGTCCATCAACATTTTAAATTCAATGCGTTTCCTCCTTCCTCAACACATGCCCATACTACTAAGCCAAACGATTTCCTTTCAACTTTTCTATCAATGGCTTCACTTTCAAACTTATTTACTAATTTCTTACAATTTATATTATTCTCGTCACTCCAAAATGTTAGTTGTAGGCATTATTTTAGTCTACAGAATTTATATATTATGTTAATATAATACAAACAAGATAATAAGTAGGTACACATAGTACCTTATATCGCCGCGCGATTTAGTTCCACTTTTTTAACTAGATGGCGCTGTACAATTACGTCACGTTTCTGAATCGCGGTGTTATGACTCTCCGCCGTTGAATGACCCTCGCGAAATTTTGTAAGGGATTCATACTTACCTGGCATAGGGGATACCGTGATCACTAAGGCGGTTCCCCCAGGGCGAGGCCTTCCCATTGCACTGCGGTTGGGTTGACCCCTGCGATTATCCCTAATGTGGATAACTCGGATGCGTAATTTTTGGTAGTGGGGACTGCGTTCGCGCCGTCCCCCTCAGAATTCCCTGTGTTAAAAGTAGAGTAACAATTTATTATTGAAACATCACCGCACCGTCGCGCGTCGTTACGTTCTAGAATGAGCATCTATACTGATATTAATTATACCAGTCTCCAACTCTTCATGTAGGTACAGGTAGATATGTATGTACACGGTAATTTCCATAGAATGTAGAGCACAGAGTACTTTTTGATAGACTAGTAAATGTAGAGGAACCGTCACGTCAGTGCAATTCTTGTATATGTGTCAAATTATTTTATTGAATTACTTACAATCCAATTTACATACCTACATACATTTTTGTAAAAGTTTTTGACATTACTTGTCTTGTAGCTGAGACGAGATTGCGGCTACATTTTGAACATGAATATTCTTCAAAATGAATCAAATATTGGTTGATAGGGTGTTACGCAATTAGTTAGTTTATCAATAACATACTGATTATTGCTAAGCCATTAAAATAATAGCTATGTTGCGCAAATATTAAATACCTGTTACTTCCAGTGATAGGACAGAAGGGTTACCTCAAGGTTAGTGAGACAATCATCATAATTATTTTATCTGAGAGTATCCGTTAGACCTTGCCTTACCAAGCATTTATAGTAATTGCGTGTTGCATTATTTATATTACAGTATAGGTACGTACAATACATTTGGTTGGTACATATTTATAGCTGTATGTTATTGTAACATTGTAGGGCAAAAGCCTTTTCTCTTGATATCATACAGGCTGTAAGTAATGTGTGTAGAACCCCTAATACGGCGCAGTGCACACTGTGTGTGTGTCATCAGTCAGTGTCAGTTTGACAGTAGGTATTCTTTGCCTACATCTCATAGAGCCACGCCTATTTTTTTTTTTCGGATGGGCCATCATCAAATGAGGGGGTCATTTGATGATTTCCCATCCGAAAAAAGCCTCCCGCTCTGGGTGGAGCGGAAGGGAGTGTCAGACTCTTACTGACTAAAACCCACCCGTGTTCCTTCCTTAGCCCTTTATGTTCCGGGCCAGCGGTAACACTTTCGGACAATCCCACTGACCCGGCAGGCTTCGGCCCTAAGGGGGCCCCTCCTCGATGCTGACATCTCTAGATCCATGCCAAATAGATACTGTGTGGCTTTGTAAACATTCTAGACAAAATTAGCAACACTTTTTGTTATTCCAAAAACAGTTAAGTACTACTTACATATTTAAATACTTCTGTAAAGGAAATACAAAAGATTTTTTGTCCATGAAAACTGCTCAGTCTTGTTACGGTTCGGAAGGCATTAGTTTAAAATTACCAATACTTATAGATACTTTTCAGAACCAAGGCTGACTATATTCGGACAATAAAGAACGTACGATCTAAAGTTAGAATTAGTTTGTTATTTTTGTGCAACGGAACTTGCAACAACTGCAGTTCGGTCAAAAAGGGTTTTATTGAAAAATTCCAACAAGAGACGGAAAATGACATCCATATCTACTAATATAATAAATTCGAAAGTAACTCTGTCTGTCTGTCTGTATGTTACCTTTTCACGCCTAAACCACTGAACGGATTTCGATAAAATTTGGCAGAGAGATAGATTGCATCCCGGGTAAGGACACAGGATAGTTTTTATCGACATACTTCGCGGGCGAAGCCGCGGGTGGAAGCTAGTCCTCTATAAAACGTCAGGAATTAGGGACCTGTCTCACCACTGATGAGGAAGCCACTAGCTATCAACGATTTTCTCGCTCAAGAAGCATACAAAAGATTCTAATCTGCATTCGCGACTTATTTGCCAAAAATGTACCTAAACAAATATATATAGTTTATGCAAAATTAACTTTAATTCGTACACAATAAAGTGCAGTGCACTTTTCGCTTAGCTGTGGTTGAATAAAGTTGCCTAAAATTCTAAAATTCACCATTTCTAACAAACTTCATTCTTGTTGATAAAAATGATTGACGCATTCTAAATTCTAGCAACGTAATTCAAAAGAGAAATCGCACATCGCAACACTGCCTGTAATTTTAAATATTTCCTTTATTAAAAAAACTTTATTGTTCTTTAAACATTACGTCGTATGGGTACTTTGGTTTTATTGTTTTACGCTTTAAGAAAGTTTGTGAGGGGCCCGTGGCTAAAATAATAACAGCCGCACAGGTCGATCGATCAGGTTAAGCTACGCTTGCCGCGGTTGGTTTGTGAATGGGTGACCATCTTTACATACCTATCGAGACCTTTCCGTGCCTCGGAAGGTCCCGGCTATCATTCGTGGATCATTGACAGTCGATACAGGTCGTCAGGAGCCCGAAAGTCTGACAACCAGTCTTACTAAGGGGTATTACGATATACCCCTACTGCGTAATACATTATCCAGTAACTGGGTTGTGGAGGTCAGATAGGCAGTCGCTCCATGTAAAATACTGGTATTCAGCTGCATCCGGATAGACTGGAAGCCGACCCCAACATAGTTGGGAAAAGGCAGATGTGTGCTTTATGAAAGTTTGTTTAAAAAACTCTTCTGTATAATTTGCTTTTTACATCCTGATGCATTAAAAGCGTTACTTATTGTTGCTTTCTGGTAAAATCAGTTTAAAAACTAAATAAATAAACGACTAGGTTCTCCCCACCACGGCTTTGTCCGCGCGGATGTCGCAAATTATCCCATGGGTACATGCTACGGGGACAAAAAGTAAGTAGCCTATATTACTCCTTATAACATCAGCTATCAGCCAGTGAAAGTCTCCGTCAAAATCGGTCCAGTCTTTTAGGACAGTAGATACCCACATTTCGTCAGTTATGTTTAAGTCCCATGTAATAGGGGGCGAGTCTATTGCCATCAACTGGGCACAAATCCAGACTCCAGGCTGCTACTGAGACATTCCAAATGAAAAACCCAATAACACTTTGCTCGACCCGGGAATTGAATCCAGGTCTTCATGCTCAGCAGTAAGAGCACTTGACCGTCGAGGCAGTGAAATATGATAGAAATGTATTGTGCTATAAAATAAAAGGATAATATTTTTGTGTTCACCAAAAATCTAAAGGTACATCTATGTATGCATTTCTAAAATATTATTCTTCCCCGAAAAATACTGATCGTGCACCAAATATTACAAAATATTTGTAACTTACTATTTTAATTTTTTTGAAATGGACATTATCGAGAACCGAATTAGTTACGAGGTTAATTATTTAAAAAAAAATGCTTAGGTTAGGTTAGGTTAAAACTGTGACCTCCTACGCACGAGCCGAGCGAGCGAAGCGAGCGGTGCCGCGGCAGCGGCCGGCGAGTGCCAGAAACGACTAAATTTTAAAGAAAAAAAATATGGAAAAAGAGATTATTTTTAACAGGCTATCGAGAACCGAATTAGTTAGACGTAAAACTAAAAAAATAAATGCTTGTTTTTAAAATTAGGTGTATTACTATTTTTACAAATTTGCAACAGTTGTTAAATAGATGCTCGTTATGACATATTTTAATGAACATATTTTGGTGCACATTCAGTATATTTGGTGGAACACAGGCAAAATTAGGTAAATGAAATGGGAATAAATTGAAGTACTTTTAAATACCATCCAAAATAAAATATATTGCGATAGTATGTTATGTAATTTAAATTATAGTCTGGTATAAATAAATACTGTAAATGCAAATTGTGTAAAAGTATGACTTTCTCTTGACGTACGTCAAGATGTGTGCATAGATCGTGTTTGTGCTACATTAGGCTCAACTCACACCGAAAGAGCGGCGAAGCGGCGAGCAGTTTCAGTGTCATATAATTTTAAGCGTTATCTTTATTACTATAAAACATAGTATCGCTTGAGAAACTTGAAAGGTCGCGCGGCCGCCCGCGGCGCCGCCAACACTCCGACGACTCAAGTTTCTCAAGCGATACTATGTTTTATAGTAATAAAGATAAAGCTTAAAATTATATGACACTGAAACTGCTCGCCGCTTCGCCGCTCTTACGGTGTGAGTTGAGCCTTAGTACCCGCCGCTAGCTTGATGTGCTGCCGTCTGTACACTATCGTAAACTCACAATTTGGTTCATTTACTATGCAATAAAGTTATTATGTTTAAATAAACAAAAGACAACACAACTTCTTCTTCTTCTCGTGCCAAAATGGTATCATTATAGTACTCTTCTTCGATATTTTTATGGTTCCGTACCCAAAGGGTAAAAACGGGACCCTATTACTGAGACTTCGCTGTCTGTCCGTCCGTCCGTCTGTCGAATAACCCTGTATAGCCAAGAATGTCCAAACAACGGAGAATGGTTCTCTCACCAAGATCATTCGAGCTTTTGGTGTCTCTTCCAACTGAACCCGAATTGGATATAGTTGCAGTTTAGTAAGAAACCGATGGATGTTGTCGAATAAAGTTTTTTTTTATTAATAGTAAACAAACAGCTTATTTATCAAATTAAATTTCAGTCGACAACATCCATCGGTTTCTTACTAAACTTCAACTATACCCGACGATCCTGCATACTTATCTCTTTTGTTGACTGTACATACTTTACAAGATAGTGATAGTGATAAATTTTGTTAAGAGTTTCGTTGTTTTTTTATTGATTTATTATCCTATCATCTATCTTCTAAATATATAGAACTCAAAGGTGACTGACTGACATAGTGATCTATCACGCACAGCCCAAACCACTGGAGGGATGCTGAAATTTGGCATGCAGGTAGATGTTATGACGTAGGCATCCGCGAAGAAAGGATTTTTCGAAATTTCACCCCTTAAGAGGGTGAATGGGGGGAGGGTGAAATTTGACGCGGACGAAGTCGCGGGCGGGTATATTATTAGGGAAGTGGGGTAATTAAATTTAATTACATTACTAATATAGTTATTAGCAAATGAAAGATAATTCGTAGAAGAGATAATTCGTAATGAATAGAACAGTAAATGAAGCGAATGAGCTTATCTGATGATTAGCTAATTTTTCACTGTTGTAGTTAATTACTTTCCAATAACAAAGTCAGTTTTGTTTAAATTTATTACTTATTTGTATTCATTTTGAAAAAAAAAAATTTTTTGCAAGTACTTACTTTTTTTCGATAAATATATGTTTTGAAATCACACTAATATTATAAAGGCGAAAGTTTGTGAGTGTGTTCGTGTGTGTGTTTATAATATATGTTTGTTACTTCTTCACGCTCAAACGGCTGGACCAATTTTGATAAAATTTTGCATGGAGGTAGCTGACACCCTGGATTTTTTTTTTCGGATGGGAAATTATCAAATGACCCCTCCCGCTCTGGGTGGAGCGGAAGGGGGCGTCAGACTCCTACTGACTAAAACCCACCCATGTTCCTTCCTTAGCCCTTTATGTTCCGGGCCAGCGGTAACCCTTTCGGACAATCCCGGTGACCCGGATACGTATACTACTACTTCTCTTTCATCCTCTTCTTCGAAAGCGCCGCTGTAGAGCGTAAAGCTCGAGGTTTGATCCCGGGTCGGGAAAGGTTTTATTGAGTTTTTCATTTAGAAAAGTAAAATAGTAGCAAAGCGGAGTTTTAACGACGTGTGCGAGTGGCGGCCCAGTGGTGAAGGACACGACTTACGAGTTGTAGGTCGTAGGTTCGAACCCAGACAGGCACTTTACTTTGTATAAATTATTTCATCACCACTGCTCTCAAAACGGTGAAGGAAAACGTGAGGAAACCGGCATGTCCTAGAACCAAAAATTCGAATACATGTGACTTCTACCAACCCGCACGGGTCCCGAGTGGTGGATTACAGCCCACTCCCCCTTACACAGAGGAGGCCTGTGTCCCAGCAGTGGGAACATTATAGGCTGATTATGAAGTGATGGATCGATTACCTAGCTATTCTTGCTTTGCTTGCTAATCATATTTTTAAGTCTTTTTTTTAGGGTTCCGTCCCCAAAGGGTAAAAGCGGGACCCTATTACTAAGACTCCACTGTCCGCCTGTCCGTCTGTCACCAGGCTGTATCTCAAGAACCGCGGTAGCTAGACAGTTGAAATTTTCACAGATGATGTATTTCTGTTGCCGCTATAACAAAAAATACTAAAAACAAAATAAAATAAATATTTAAGGGGGGCTCCCATACAACAAACTGTTGTGTTTTTTTCGGCATTTTTGCCTTGTGGTACGGAACCCTTCGTGTGCGAGTCCGACTCGCACTTGGTCAGTTTTTGGTCATTGATAACGCGTAGCGCATTTGTTTGTTTACACAGTGATAATTTTGTATACTTACCCTTTATCGCGACATCATACCTATACTATTTTTTGTACTCGTGCCAATATGCTATATTTACTTTTGGCATGACTCTCGTAGTCGCGAATTCACGTCACAAGATCTCGTCTATAACGTGATTTAATTTTTTTCCAGTTACTTCCTAGTTTCCCCCCACCCCCCACCGTTTCCTCCCTCTCACCGAGAGGAGGCCTGTGTCCCAGCAGTGGGAACAATAAAGGCTGATTGTGTTATGTTATGTTCCTAGTTTCACTGAGGTAATAAAATCATCACATCGCCACATTTAACCCGTCTGCATTCAAAACAAGAGTGAACAGGCATCTTCTCGGCACGCCCGTTCCATCATAGACCTCATCCATCGCTTTCCATCAGGCGTGACCGAGAAGAGGGCAAGAGCAGGATCATCACACTAATATTATAAAGGCGAAAGTTTGTGTGTTTGCATATTCGCTACTTCTTCACGCACAAACTACTGAACGGATTTGGATGAAATTTGGCACACATATAGTTTACTAGCTGTTCCCCGCGGTGTCACACGCTGCGCGGCTCCTAAGGGTCGTAGCGTGATGTTATATAGCCTATAGCCTTCCTTTCTTTTTCTTTTCTTTCATTCAAATCGGACCAGTAGTTCCAGAGATTAGCGCGTTCAAACAAACAAACAAACAAACAAACTCTGCAGCTTTATAATATTAGTATAGATAACCAGGATTTATACATAGGAAACGTTTTATCCCGATATTCCCACGGGATCGAGACTAATGCGGGTGAAACCGAGCGGCGCTGTTAGTTCAGCAATAAAAAAATCATCATCTTCGTCCTTGCTTGCCCAATGTTGAGTGTAGGCTTCCTCCCTTTTCTGGTATGCTTTCCTGGTCCGTGCCAGTCTCATCCAGGTCTGCCCCGCGATCTTCTGTACATCGTCCATCCACCAGCACCCAATGAAAATAAATTACACTAATATTATAAAGGCGAAAGTTTGTGAGTGTGTGTGTTTATATGTTTGTTACTTCTTCACGCTCAAACGGCTGGACCAATTTTGATATAATTTGGTATGGAGGTAGCTGACACGCTGGATTAACACAAAGGCTACTTTTTATTCCGATATTCCCACGGGATCGCAACTTATGCGTTTGAAACCGCGATGCGCAGCTAGTAAATAATAATTCTCGTAACACAATAACAATCAGAATCTGAATAATTTTTTAATCATTTTTAGGGTTCCGTACCCAAAGGGTAAAAACGGAACCCTATTACTAAGACTTCGCTGTCTGTCCGTCCGTCCGTCCGTCCGTCCGTCTGTCTGTCACCAGGCTGTATCTCAAGAACCGCGGTAGCTAGACAGTTGAAACTTTCACAAATTATGTATTTCTGTTGCCGCTATAACAACAAATACTAAAAACAAAATAAAATAAATATTTAAGGGGGGCTCCCATACAACAAACGCGATTTTTATGCCCTTTTTTGCTCGATATCAATAATGGCAACAGGTAGGCACTTGAAATATTCACAAAATACTCAGTTGTAATTTTACTTTAATAATAAATAATAAAATTAAAATAAAATAAATATTTAAGGGGGGCTCCCATACAACAAACGTGTTTTTTTCGGCGTTTTTGCCTTGTGGTACGGAACCCTTCGTGTGCGAGTTCGACTCGCACTTGGCCAGTTTTTGTTTTTTTGTTAATCCATTGCTTCATACTGCTTAACAACGTAAATAACGCTAAGAATGTTGTTGAACTGTCACAATGAAAGCCATTTCTACTGTTAGTGTGTTACGTTACGCAATTACCTCCTGGCCATTGGTCTGCCAACGCATAATAAAATTCTTAACAAAATGAGTAAAAATAAGAGAAAAGTATTCTTGTTACTAAAACGCGAACTTTCTAGATTTATCTATATCTATCTATATAAATATCTTTTCTAATAACTGCATCCGATCATTTAAAGCTTAGCAACTTAATGATGGACAATTAACGATTCTCAATAGCACATCGTGTACGATAAAAATTACAAAGTTTTGCTACGTAATTACAAAACAAAAGTGTTCTCGATTTTCAACCTTATGACTATCGCAATAAAGTTGAAAAATGGCGTGTATTTAACGGTCAGCTGTGTTTTTGGATACTATCGAATAGTGGTATAATGCAGAATGGTCGTGCAGTAGTATTTAAACTTCGAATGGCGAATGTCGTGGCAAAAATAGTACTTCAAATTAAAAATAGACACTGAACATTCTTTTAATTTTTACTTTTTTTTTTAAATTGTTTTTAGTAAATATTTTTTTAGTTTTAGTCCTTTTGAAAGTTTATTAAATGTTTTCGTTGTGCAATTATTTGTTATGTGTGTGTTTATTAGCAGTCAGTGCAAATGTTTTGCGCGAGAATGATTTGTATCAACTGGATATTGTGCATTACAATGACTTCCATGACAGGTGAGATTTTTTTATTAATTTTTTTTACCCGTTAATGGCCCACTGCTGGGCAAAGGGCTCTCTACTCTCTTTAATAATTTGTTTACATACTTTATTTTTTATTACATTTCCGTTGAACATGTTAGTTAAGCTTTATTCTCTATGGATTTATTTATTTTATGGCATAGGAAGTATTTGGTGGGGTAAATCAATTATAATAAAAAAAACACTTTTTAAATTATTGTTTTATTTTAAACTGACTAGGAAAACAGTGGTTAACGCAATTATTATAATATAAAAGTCAGTACCTAACGTCAAAAATCTCGACAATCTCCTTCACGATACAAAATTAATGAATAAGTACTTACAGCAAAAAATAGTGAAAGGCCAAATGTGTTAGTACAATCTTTTACTGACGGGGCGTTCTAAAAATAAAATGTGTCTAATTCTATTTCGAATGAACGAGTCTTTTCACTCGTTTATCATTCATTCGCGACAGAACATCAATGGCCTTATGTCTCATGCATTCTGGGATGCCGAGTGGGTTTCGGCTTGACCGGTGCCTTATTCATGAACACTGCCTGTCGAGGTCACGCCGCGCGCGATGTCGAAAGCAGGCCATTTTGTTTTGTTCGTTGATAATAATACGTTGT